>BQKZ01000861.1:108132-146674 GCA_036244855.1 Temnopleurus reevesii
GGGGCAAAGGAGGGGTGTGCTTGAAAAGCAATTTCTATAACTGAATGCACCTACCCTGGTTTTTCTTTTTTTTAAGAAGACTGAAATGCAAATTTCCAGGTTTCGGAACTCGTAAGGTAATCAAAGTAGGCTTTAGTTTTAAATCTATCTTGGAAAAACTCCATGGTACGGGAAAGGGCACTTATATCAGCCACAAGCTAGCAGACGATCGGAGCGTTGCTATATGGTGATGTACTCCTGTCTTCAGGTCACGTGATGTCATCCTCCTGCAGCTTTTTCAGCTTGAACGAAGTAGATCGTGATCTTGATGTGATGGGGGAACAAAGGGGAGGGGTCGTACTTGAAAAGCAGTTTATATAACCAGATGCACCTAAATTGTTTTTTAGAAGACTGAAATAAATAAATAAACATGGAAATTTCCAGGTGTCGGCGCTTGTAATGAAATCAAAGGAAGGATGTATAGTTCTAAATCCACCTGGAATGACTGCATGGTACGGGAAAGGGCATTTACATCAGCCGCAAGCTAGCAGACGATCGGAGCGTTGCTATGGTGATGTACACCTGTCTTCAGGTCACGTGATGTCATCTCTCTGTAGCCTTGGCAGCTCGAGAGGAGATCGTGATCGTGGTGTGATGGGGGAACAAACGGAGTTATAAATGGAGATTTCTAATAGTGCATGGCCCTCTTTTTATGATGGAAACATCCACCTTGTAGACAATTTCCATGCTAAGCTTTCCGGTGGCACATGATTTGCAGAGGTATATCCTTTATTCACATACATATGAACAATTTACTTGGGGCATATGTTCTCGGCCTATAATTAGGACCGCGGAAGCAACATGATTGAACTCGACTCTCTGTCAAGTTCATAGTTAATTAACTGTCTTCGAACGTAGAGTCGGTTTGAATCGTGCTGCTTCCGGTCTTCTTTGTGACTGCATGGGACATTATCTTTCTTTAATTCTCGCAAACGCACACATATAAGACAGTCTTAGAAAAAACAACTTCGAAATCAAATCAGGTAATTGATCTGCGCATTCATCTTTCTTTCTCCAAAAGGCACATCAATACACACCCACACGCATATACGATGTGTACATCCATTTTTCATACGCATATTACACATTGTTTTAGACAAACACATTCAACAGAAATTTAGATCATTGAATAAGCTCGATCTCTTCGTTCATATTTCTTTCTCCTAAAACGCACACACACGTCACATACACAAAAACACACATATACATACCCAAATTAAATTTTGCATAAGTGTAGACACCTCGCAAGACAATGTTTTAGACGGACATGTTCAACAGGAATTCAAATTATTGAATAAGCTAGTTTTATTCATTCAAAATTAAATTCAAATATTATTAATAATCATTATTATTTATCTTTCTCTCTCTCCCCCAAACGCACACACACACACACACACACACACACACACCCTCACATATACCAATTCGAGTTGCACATACGTATTCACACACAAGACAAAATGTTTTGTAAAGACACATTCAAAAGCAATTCAGATCATTGAAACAACTCGTTCTATTTGTTCATGTTCCTTTTTCTCAAATGCGCACANGGGGTGTGCTTGAAAAGCAATTTCTATAACTGAATGCACCTACCCTGTTTTTTTTTTTTTTTGTTTTTTTTTTAAGACGACTGAAATGCATATTTCCAGGTTTCGGAACTCGTAAGGTAATCAAAATAGGCTTTATTTTTAAATCTATGTTGGAAAAACTCCATGGTACGGGAAAGGGCACTTCCATCAGCCGCAAGCTAGCAGACGATCGGTATGACAAGCCGCCAGAGCGTTACTATGGTGACGTACACCTGTCTTCAGGTCACGTGATGTCATCCTTCTGCATCATTTGCAGCTTGAAAGAAGATATCGTGATCGTGGTGAGATGGGGGGGGGGGGGGGGCAAAGGAGGGGTGTGCTTGAAAAGCAATTTCTATAACTGAATGCACCTACCCTGGTTTTGTTTTTTAAAAAGAAGACTGAAATGCAAATTTCCTGGTTTCGGAACTCGTAAGGTAATCAAAGTAGGCTTTAGTTTTAAATCTATCTTGGAAAAACTCCATGGTACGGGAAAGGGCACTTCCATCAGCCGCAAGCTAGCAGACGATCGGTAATGACAACCCGCCGGAGCGTTGCTATGGTGATGTACACCTGTCTTCAGGTCACGTGATGTCATCTTTCTGTAGCCTTGGCAGCTCAAGAGGAGCTCGTGATGGTGATGTGATGATGTGATGGGGGAATGTGCTTGAAAAGCGTGCAGTTTCTATAACTGAATGCACCTGCTCTGTTTTTTTTTTTTTTTTTTTTTAAAGGAAGACTAAAATCCAAATTTCCAGGTGCCGGCGCTCGTCATGAAATCAAAGAAAAGCTTTCTTTCAGAATCCATCAAGACAACTTCCATGGTATGAGCCAGGAAAGGGCACTTCCATCAGCCGCAAGCGAGCAGACGATCGGTATGACAACCCGCTGGAGCGTTGCTATGGTGATGTACACCTGTCTTCAGGTCACGTGATGTCATCTTTCTGTAGCCTTGGCAGCTCAAGAGGAGCTCGTGATGGTGATGTGATGATGTGATGGGGGAATGTGCTTGAAAAGCGTGCAGTTTCTATAACTGAATGCACCTGCTCTGTTTTTTTTTTTTTTTTTTTTTTAAAGGAAAACAAAAATCCAAATTTCCAGGGGCCGGCGCTCGTCATGAAATCAAAGAAAAGCTTTCGTTCAGAATCCATCAAGACAACTTCCATGGTATGAGCCAGGAAAGGGCACTTCCATCAGCCGCAAGCGAGCAGACGATCGGTATGACAACCCGCTGGAGCGTTGCTATGGTGATGTACACCTGTCTTCAGGTCACGTGATGTCATCTCTCTGTAGCCTTGGCAGCGCAAGAGGAGATCGTGATCGCGGTGTGATGAGGAATAAAGGGAGTTATACATGGAGATTTCTAATAGTTCATGGCCCTTTTTATGATGAAAACATCCACCTTCATTTATTACCCAATTTAAAGTTACCCAAGTTTTCCAGTGGTATATAACATGCAGGAGTGTATTCCTTTATTCCCATTCATATAGCCAGTTTAAGTGAAGCATATATTTTCGGACGATAATCAGTAAAGCCCCAGTCACGCAGGAACCCGCGGAAGCAACACGATTGAACTGTTTGTTAAGTTCGTAGTTAACTGCCTCCGAGCATTGAGTCGTGTTGAATCGTGCTACTTCCGGGCTTCTATGTGACTAGAACCGACTGGGGAATTATCTCGCTTTAATTCTCCCAAACGCACGCACACAAAAAGGATATGTCAGAGGACAAATATCTCCAATATCAATTCAGATCATTGAATAAGCTCATTTTGCTCATTCTGCTCATTCGTCTTCCTTTCTCCAAACAGCACACACTTAAACATACAAACACACGCATTCCCATATTCGATTGGCACTCTCGTATACGCGCACACAAGACAAACTGATTTAGAGAAACAAGATCACATCAATTTAGATCATTGAATAAGCTCGTTCTGCTCAATCATCGTTCTTTCTAAAAATGTATATGCACAAACAACCCATTTGAACGTTACCCATATTCGATTTGCACACACGTATTCACTCACACAAGATGTTATGTTTTAGAAAGACACATTCAACAGTGATTACGATCAATGAATAAGCTCCTTCTACTTATTTATTTTCCTTTCTGCCAAATTCACACACAAACACTCACCCATACACAAACCCATATTCGACAGCCTATCATATAATAACTCAGTGCATTGACTAAGCTCAATTTCTGTTCTCATCTCTCTTGTTCTCTCCCTGTCTTCCTTCAAAGAAATAAACAAACACACACACAAGCTTCGCAAAAACAAATGCATATATACTATCCAATCATACTCCCCTTTTACCATTACCCCAGTGCTTTTAATTCTGAAAAGGAAGTGGAAGAAAAAAAATTGTATTAGTCCAGTCAACCTCGCCTAAGTCGACCACGCTCAAGTCAATATTCACCTAAGTTGAAGGTCTTTTCAAGTCCTCTTCTCTTCATATTCTATCGCTTTTACCCCTCACAAGTCTAATTTTCTCTCATTCAAAGCCCTTTCTTCAGTCCGAACAGATTTGCCTAAGGAAAAGACTTCGCAATTGCATCTGGTATACATTCAAAGAGATGCCAACCTTCCAGAATATGAATGAGGAGAGAAATTAAAATATGAATTATCCAGAAGCTGAATTAAATACTTATCCATGAGAGAAAGCATGATAACAATAACCATACCATTTTTCTCATTCTAAAATATTTGGTTCAGCTGTTTATAGATTCATATTTCAAATTCCATCTTCTGGCATATTTCACAAGGTTGGTATCCCTTTAATAACAATGACATCACAGTTGACACAAGTACTGCTACTTTACATGTAGACCTTTAATACAAATTTTGAATTCATATGTTATTTGAACAGAATTTACAACACAAAGATAACAAGCGTTTGACCTGTTACATCCAACTATAAAATAAAAATAAGTAAATTCAATAAATTTTATAGATTATTTCTGCTACCACTTCTTTATCTCATTCATTTGAGTGAAAGATATTTTTTACTCCGTAACAAATCAATGGTACACATAATTGTATAAGGAAGTATAAAAGCATATGGGGAAATGTAGTTTTTTGGGGTGATTATTTTCTGTTATAAAACAGTTCAGCAAAATAGTACATGACAGACAATTCTTTCTCACTCTTACGGGTAAATACATCCAAAGGGTGTTTCATGGAACTTGACGCAGCGACAAATTGGTCAGTGTTGACTAATCCTGTGATATCCTCGATTCTAATTGGATTGAAAAGCAATACCTCCAACTGTAGCTGTAATAGCTTGTCGGTGAGCGAAGTTTCACAGAAAATCCCCAAGGAACTGTGTCTGACGTATTCAACTTTCTACAAACTAAAAAGCAGCAAAGATGGGCTTAGCCTGTCGCTGAGACAAGTTTCATAAAACGACCTCAAGGGACTGTATCTGAAATATTTAATTTACTACAAACTAAAAAGGGGCAAAGATGAGAAAAAGTCAAAAAAAACATCTCAAAACAAATCCTATTCTCCCTTTAAATTAAAAGATAAATAAATTAAGAAATTGTATCCAGGTCCCATTCACGAGTACATTATAAACTTTAGTTTTTGGAATGAAGTACATTCATTGTATAGCACAATGCTACAATTTTTTTCTTACTATAATAATATTCTAATATTTATTTACAAGACAGAAGATATTTGTACCATATAACCCAAAGGAAAACACACTTTACTCTCTAACTGATGATACAAATGTAAATTCAGGAATCTACAAAATTTTTTTAACCACTTGTCCAAACGACTTGAAATTTTACTTAGCACATTTATCAAAAGCCAACACCACCATACCTAGCGATGATATGCTAATGATATATACCGGAGTTTCAACAAAATAAGACAAATTTTCATCACGGAATAGCAATCCGGGAGGTATATAAATAGATCTGATAAAGAATCCTGATATAAACAAAGCCATTCACACCAGCTCTTCGTAGTTGTGCTTTCAGCTCAGTGAATACTTAATTGACTTCAGTCAAACTTTTAGTCTTCCTATCGAATACAATTCAGGAATGGCAAGTTGCATTCTACTGAGTTTTAACTGTACATTGGAAACTGAATATAAAGAGGTGTTCGCAACTGTAATGTTCAAACAAACGCTACAAACCGTCAATAGCTTTACAAACTAGCATGTAAAGACTGGAGAAAATGTCACTTGGCAACAAGAACACTGACATTCCATTTTTCAATGCGATTGTAGCCAATGGTATTTGCACATAAATAATACAGTGCAAAATACACTCCAATCGGACCTCCCAACCCATATGATGGAAAAAAATGGGAATGATTTGCTGACAAAAGAGAAAAGAAATCCTGTTTTCCCATAGGACTTTCTTGTAGAATTACCAATAAAATAAAAGACAATAAATAGGAAAACCTCTATTTAAATGGCCTTGAAACTCTCTCCAAATACTAGAAGTAAATAATCCTTATTCTTTCCTCCAATTTCCTAATGGTTGGGAAGTCTGTCAAATATTCTTGACCTGGAATAAGTTTTAATATTGCCACTATAAGCAAAATCTGTTCTAATTGTCTTAGACTCTGCCTCGATATGCATTCATTGTTGATTTTGATTGGCTTATGGCTATCAGTTCATGGCTCAAACAATCACAATTTTAGACGAGTTTAATATTTTCTGTCATTGGACATTAATTTCCTTGAGCAAGAAATTTGTCCACAATGCTGCACTTTACCCAGGTGTGACTGGAGACAGGAGACAGCATCACATTATCTGATTATCTGTTCATCTATTTGGCTGGGCTGATGCCAGGCCTGAATTGCCATCCAGTGACCGGTAATAATATTGGAAAAGCTTTGAGCAGTTGTAGACATGACAAGATGCTATATAAATCCTAGATATTATAATTATTATTATAAAATTAAATACCAGATAGGAATACGGCTTTTATAATAGTCCTAAAAGGTCTCACAAACATCATGATTGTTTTGGGTTACATGGTACAAATAGAAGGTGCCTTCTGCACATGATATAATGGGCAATATTACAACATTTCTGATGAGTGGAGTATCTTGTTTTATACAACTTCGTACTTGTCCACAAGAAGGGCAATGTCAGATGAAAACTTGACTGGTTGGTCGTTCTCAACGGATAATACATCTTCAACCTGGAAGGAGAGAAGAGATAGAGAAGGAGAAAGGTTAAATTGATGGACAGAACGATTAAACTGATCTGATCACCAGATAAATTTATAGATTATATGAATAGATAAATGGTTTCACAAGGTGTTGAAGGGCAATGTCAGATGAGAACTTGACTGGTTGGTCGTTCTCAACGGATAATACATCTTCAACCTGTAAGAAAGGAAGAGAAAGAGGAGAAGAGTTAAATTGATGGAAAGGTGGATTAAACTGATCGAAAAAAACCCACAAATATATGAAACTCCTTGACTTGAATTTTGCATCATGACTACCTAAAGATAAAGCTGATAATTACTTGGGAAAATACAAATCAATTCAAAGCAATTAGCCTTTGTTTCTCCCAAGAAATTATACGCTTTATCAGGATAAAAGGAAAGGGAACTCAACAAGTCCTACAACTTAGCTATCATTTCAAATTTTGGACGATGACATGGGCTCTCTCTATCTTCTTGGTAACTGTTTGGGTACTGTACAGTACAACACCAAAGAAAACAGAAGGAACCCAAGTTGAATTTGAAGAATTTAAATAAATCAAAGGTCTAATGAAGTCTCCACTACTTTATATTATTTTGTTTACAAAACCTCCCACATCAACTTTTCTCGAAGTTGAAGAAGACCAATGTCAATCTCTCCGAGGTTTGTAAAAGCTCCCTTACCTGGATATCGCAGTATGACTTCCTTGAGAGAAAGCTGACCGTTACGGGGAAGAAATCGTCTGGCTGTCCGGCGATGGCAAACTCCATGCTTCCAGTTTTGTTGCTTGTGTCGATGACGGGGAGGCTCCACTCTAGGACATTGTGTCTCGAGTCGTGCTTGTAGTTGCCGTCGACTTCGCTGACCTTGGGGGCGCCAACACCAGATCTAGAAGTAAAGGAGAGATGCTATATTATTAGAAAATATGGATTAGATAAACTACAAGTCAAATAGGAACCATAAGAAAGAAGACAAGAATACGCTTAGGTCCTCAAATTATGAGGATAACAAGAACATAACGCACAAATGATATGGGTGTACTGGTCTAAATTTGTATAAGCTGAAAATTTGGCGGAGAATTTCGCGCTCTTGGCTTTATACATTCATAAGTGTACGAACACTATCAAAAACGTGCAATAACAGGTCAATGTGTTGAACTAGTCCAAAATCACAAAAATAACTGAATACTAAAATATTGGCTTATACAGTATATGGTACAATGCTTTTTTTTTTTTTTTTTTTTAATAAATAGGGCCCCAAACTATTGGGTCTCAATTGTGTTTTTACCCCCAACATAAAAAGGTTTCAATATAAAGAGATAACATTTTTTGGGAAATTACTGTAATGAGACTCAAATCAAGTACAGATATTATCTATCTGCTCTGAGTCGTGCAAAAATTTGTAAATTTTACAATTGTTATCATCATTAGCATACACAACCTCCACAACCACAACTACAGTGAAACCTCGTTATAAAGAGGTCGGATATAGTGAGATACCTGTTATAACAAGGTGGTTTTATTGGTCCTAGCTCTTTGTAGTTCTTTGTTTTTTACCCTGATATAGTGAGGAACCTGATATAACAAGGTAATTTTCATGGTCCCAAGAACCTCGTTATAAAGAGGTTTCACTGTATATATAACCTCAACATCCCCCCCCCCCATAACAATCATTTCCGTCACCACTATTACCAAACACAACTCATCCATCCTCCATATCCATCCCCATGTATGACGTCAATCATCCACCATCTCCACACAACAATCCCTACCACCCACTCACCACAATGGCGACTACCAAAACTACCATCACAACAATAACCACCACTACCAAACACTGGCAATACCATCTGTCATAACCATTAAAACAACTACTGCCATCTTCTCAACCATCAAAGACTTTTGCTCCCACAAAAAATTATGTTTATCATATGTGATTTGAAAGATAACTGAATCTTGAAAAACAACTTACGGCACAGGGATGTTGATGACTACATCTTGGAGTTCCATATCGTCCTGTAGAAGTTCATATTCTATGTTTACATCACAACCACCATCATTGTTCGGTGACGGCCAACAATTGACTGCAAAGATAAAGCAATAATACAATACAAGTTACAAAAAGGGCTGATTTCATTTTCAACTGTAATCTGAGATACTTGTAGTGGTTAAATGGGAAAGTGGATCAGGGCCACTGAAAAATCTCTAGGGAGGTGTTGCTCAAAAGTTGCAATCGATCGCAAGTTACCGTTGATCGGAACGTGCCAATCAAAATCATTGTTTCATGCGCTTCTTATTAAATGCGCTTACCCTGAGCAAATGAAAATGCTTGTTACAATTTGCAAAGTTGCATTTGATTTGCAGTTGATTTTGAACAACACCTCCTAAGTGTGCATAGAAAGAGAGTGAATAAAAACCTATCTACAATAAGCCACCTACTGTTTACGAAGGAAATGTCAGTTTTACTTGCATTACAATACTAAAAGAAAATGAAGGATCACTCATAAACATGTATTCGAATTTTTAAACCAGATATTACATTTCTGGAAATGACTAAATGCAAATTTTTTTCAATGTCATCAAACACAATAAAATTGATTATCACACAAGAGTGATTTCAGTTGTTGAATGATATCTGTCACTGAAGTATGCATCATTATAAGTGCGACCATTCTTAATTAGTACAATGAATGAGTAATCCCGAACTGTTTTTTGAGTAATCTACTTTCATGGCTTGAGAATCAACTGATACAATGATTGTTGATCTATTCATCATATCAAATTTTCCAAGAACACCTTTGCAAAGCAACATGCTACTATTCTTAACCTTGGAAAGTAAACAAGGCCATTAGAGCATACAGTAAGGTTCATCAAGCACTTATTGACATGTTATTCTCATTAATGTGTTATAACATAATTTTTTCAAACAGCAAGAACTTTGTTACATTATGAGGTAGAAAGTACCCATATAACCATTTGAAAGATAATTTTTATGAAAAATAGCTTCCTCAAAGAAAAGAAGGGATGTCAGCCCAAATGGGTTCCATGACATTTGCTCCTTCAACAATTTCTAGAGGCGAAAATCTACACAGTAAGCCATATGTCAAAACTAATCCTAAAACTAACCCTCACCCTAATCCTTCCAATCACATTATTCTAAAGAATAAATCTTATCACAGCCCTAACCCAATTCTTATACATACTTTGGCAAAAAATTTGAACCAAAGCAATTGTCGTCTGAGCAAATGTCTGGTCAACCCTTGATGAATTGCTCCTTGCAATACTATAAGGTGACTTAATTCCAAAATGGACACAAACTTTAGCATGGAAACCAGGAATACTCACTTAATAAGGGGATCAAGGTTTCATCTGTTGACTGGAATCTCCATTTGAGAACACCGACATCGTTGTTTACAGGGAATGGTCTGTCCGGGTTCTTCATACCGATGTACGACTGAGATGCAAATAATTTCTTGTCCACGTTGGGATGTGTCTGTGGAAAAGAAGAAGAGAAATATTAACTTGTTGGACAGAGAAAACAGAGTTTGAGAATATCGCTGTTTATAGGGAATGGTCTGTCCGGATTCTTCATACCGATGTACGACTGAGATGCAAATAATTTCTTGTCCACGTTCGGATGTGTCTGCAGGAGAAAAGAAGACAAATGGTATATTATCAGACAGAGAAAACAGACTTCAAGATATCAAGTGGAAATTGCATGAAATTATAGAAATTTGAACAGATAATTTTCCCAGGAAAATTTGGTCTGCAGTTCCATTTTCTTGGGCGTCCAAATTCCCATGTTAAGAAATAACAAACAAAATCAGAAACTCCAGATTCAAAAGAGAAGTGATACAATATAAAAGGAGAAAATCAATATCCAATCAACACTATAATTCATAATGTTTGGGATGTCTGTAGAATGCTAACATTTGCCCATATTTGTCATTTTTCAATTCATAAATGTCCAATACCAGGGAATAATTTTACTTTTCACATTTGATTAGCACTTTAAGACATTGAGGAAACTTTTGCAATTCTTTACTGTACAGTTCTATGTGAAAAAGTTGTTACACAAAATATATTTTGGATAGTACTCCTGCTAAAATGCAGAGCAAATTGCAATGCGATACCAGGAAAATTATTCCCTGAATACTCTTTTCATCTACATAATTATCAAATATAAGAAAAATCCATTACCTGTAATTGAGCTCCTTTGTCGTCATTGTTTGAGACGCCGATCTTGATCTTTCCGTATTTCCCGTCGCTGATCCGTAGCGTGATCATACCGTGAATGTCTAAGGCTTGAAGACCGCCATCTCGGCCCGTTGATACAGTAAGCTTCTCCTCCACTCGTATGTGAATTCTGAATAGAGAAAACAAAGAGATGATACTACAGTAGATGCAAAATTCGGGGGTAGTTTCTTCATTCTATATTACAATTCATTTCCGGAAAGAGAAATGACGCACTTATCTTTGCAATTAAGTCACTCAACTGTCTAATCCAAACATTTTTACACAGGCAAGATGAAGGTACGTAAAGGCATTTAGGTCTACTATGTCATGCATGCCTAATCTTTACCGATTGACACAGTCAATTTCTCCACCACTCATGTATGAATGTATTGATCAAAAGAAACAAGCAACTTAAATCTATGCAGGAGTGTAATTTATACTAATTCACGATTATGAGTTCGCTAGAATTTTCACTCATAAAATACCCAGACAATTGTGTACAATAATCTTTCAAAGCATGACAATAGCAACTTGCTGGTATGTAAATAGCTCTAAACTTCAGGGATTCACTAAAACCTATGTTCACTAAATTATTAGATTTTACAGTAAATTAAACAAACAAACACAATTTACAGAATAAGCTTAAAAACCAAATAAAATCAAGAATCAGTAATTTTTTTTTCACAAGGATGATCTAGTCTATGGCAGTTTATAGCAGGATTTTACAGTAAATAAACAAACACAATTTACAGAATAAGCTTATAAACCAAATGAAATAAAGATTTTTTTTCAAAATGATGTGCTATGCCATGGCAGTTTAGAGCAGGACACCCTAATTGCAGGTCAACCTATTTCATCATTTTACGAATAAATTTTGCGACAGAAAACTCACCCTTCTGTTTTACTGGCTGGTGTGATCGTCTTCGCGACGTTAGATGCTCTACTCTTAGGGGCACTCGAGGTCACCTCCTCTCCCTCCAGTCTTAGTTTATCCACAAAGATATCTGTGCTCTTAGTTGATTTGCCTAGCTTCATCGCTTTACCTGTGGCTGATGATCTGTGGAATAAAATATATGAAATATAAAAAGAGTGGAAACGCTGCTATAAGCGTAAAGATGACTAATCAAATTTGAACTGTAACAATGTTATGTTTATAATTCCCTCTCATTTTGTTCTTAAGTTTATCCACATAGATATCAGTGCTCTAAGTTGATTTGCCTACCTTCATGGCTTTGCCTGTGGCTAATGATCTTTGGAATAATTTTTTTTTAAATAGTATAATATCAGTGGTCTTGATTGATTTTCCTAGCTTCATGGCTTTTCCTGTGGCTGATGATCTGTAAAATGAAAAAAAAATTAATTGAAATTCTTCATGAAGATGTTTGATAAGATTTTTGCAGTAACAAGATCATGTTCATGGTCCCCCGTTCAATTTGTTTTTCGTTTATGCACAAAGATACGAGTGTTCTGTGTTGATTTGCCAAGCTTCATCGCTTTGCCTGTGGCTGATGATCTGTGGAATAAAAGATAGAATATTAAATAGACACATATCTCAAATGTATATAGTATGTATCATACACTGTAAAACGATGACTGACAATATTTATGCAGTAGCAATATCATGTTCATGATTCCAACACTTCTGAATTTGCTAAAATGTATCATTTTCATCTCAAAAGGTTTCACCAAGATGAAGCCAAACCTACATGTAGGGAACCAAAAATAACAATAAGGTCTTTTAAAAAGGTGCTCATGTGACTGATCCAAACCGATCTTTGGCAAAACTTTTCAAACCATAATAACATAAACAAAATTCACAATATACCCCAGTGCAATACCCTGTTTTGATCAACAAAGTCAGAATCACTTACTTAATTGGTTTTGAAGTTTCTGCAACTGGTTTCTCTGGTGTGACTATCGACATCGAGCTGGACATCGACGACGATGATGAACTTTGTGAACCATAGCCCCCGCTGCCATAACCCCTCTTTCCTGATCGCATGGCCTCTTGTCTCTGTTTGGCTAGCTCCCTGGCACGCTGCTGCATCTTCTGTTTCGCTTCTTTCTCTTGCGACTGAGGTTAAATACAAAGAGATAATAACAATATCAATATCAAATGGGGTTCCCAATATTTACAAAACATGATATGTTATTGTTATTCCCAGAATCTATCCTAATGCATGACCTCTTATCTTAGCATTGCTAGCTCCCTGGCACTCTGATGCATCTTCTTTTTCGCTTCCCTCTCTTGTGAGTGAGATTAGCCAAAACAAATAATTATGAAAAAAGGTTATTATTCGGAAATCACACTGGCAGATTATTTCAAGATAACAGATTTCATCTCCCTTTTCATTCAACCCATCCTTTGACAGGTATCTCATGCCCTTTTCTTCTTCTTCTTATACGAATTTTAGCATGACAAACTCCTGCGCATGCTTTCCTGTCTTCTTGCTATCCAACTAAGGCACAATTTTGTAGTTTTCACAATACTCTATTCACGTTCAAATTTTCGCTGTGATCGTGTAATCAACGACTAAGAACTGGAGGGGAACCTGGATCTGGTCTCCCTTACATGTAATTCCTTTCTTGTTTGCTTGCCCAGACAAGGTAAGCATTTAATGTCTTTGCTCCAAAATGCTTGCCCGACTGTGACTTTCACTTGCCCCAAGCAATTGTGCAACAACTTGAGTAAAATCCTGCATTGGACAAATATCCTCAACATTTTTTGCTCTTACCTCTCTGACTGCCTGGAATACTTTTTCTTCATGCGAGTCCATCTCAGTGAATGTGCGGATCTGTGCTAGGTTGACACTCTCCCTGTAACCCAGGGCAACGATCTCATCGAAGGCAAATATTAATTCAAAGGAGTGGTCAAGGATTTCACTTTCTTCCATTGCTCTGCAGTACTCTGGAATCTGGATATGAAGAAAAACATGTTTATTTCATATTTTGTGAAATCATCATTGATTAATAACCGTCATCATCATCACAAGTTATTATCATCATCATCATTCTCATCACCACCACCATTGGTAATCATGATAATCATCATCGACTATCATCAATATCGCTGTCTTCTTCTTTTCCTTCTCCTGCATCTTTGCATGTTCATCTTAACCATCATCACCATCAACATCAACATCATCATCATCATCATCATCATCATCATCATCTTCTTCATTATCATCATAATCGTCATCATCATCATCATCATCATCATCATCATAAATCATCATCAATCATCATCAATCATCATCATCATCATCACCATCATCAACATAAACATCAACATCAACATCAACATCAACACCAACATCATAATCATCATTATCATCACAACAACAAAATGAAATTCATCCTTACCACTCGAGAAAACAACCTCAGCGTCTCCAAATCCTCCAAAATATTACTTGTCTTTGTTGTGATGAGAAGCATGTAGAGTTTCTCCAAAGGCTGGTATACATATCTAACACTCTCCGTCTCAACAAATGTGTGCTGTTTTCCAGTGTTCATGAGCTTAGGGAAGGCAGCGAGGAGACCCTCGATTCGAGATCTCGTCATCTCCACAGACTGACGGGAGATGAGAGCCTTCCCGCTCTTGGTGCATATGGCGGCTGCTAACAGCACCTATAATGTAGAAATGAGTAATCGTATAATTGAATAAAACTTCAAACGATGGTGATACTAACATGTATTGTATTTCCATTTATTTTAAAATTGATAATTTATTATCATTTTTTAACATGATCATCCTTTGGCTTTGTACACACAATTTGAATTTTTTTTTCCTTGAAAAGGATATAAAATCACTTTCCTGTAGACTGAAGTGCCCTTTTTATTGAAGTTTAAATTACATATACCGGTGGTGCTGCAATGTCAGCTTTTGTAAAAATTTTACATCTTTTCTCATGTTCAATCTATTTCCAAAACTCTTTGTCTTTTATTCTGAACACAAATTAGAGAGGAATCAGGATGGAAATCACTAATACCAACGTAGTTTACATCTACAAAGAGGTGATAATGTGGATAATATGTTGAAATATCTGTTTTATAACAAATTTGATCATGTAAAACAAAATATCTGATTTTAGGGCTTATTTTTGCATTTTGGTTACGGGATCTTTTGAATTATTTTGTGTTATTTCGGCAATGACCTCAAAGAAGGGAGATTTGCATAAGGAACCTGCCAGCACAATTTTATTAGATCTCATGTAAGTTAATAAAATCAAGTTCAATTTTGATATATACGCTAGGAAAAGGCTAGATTTGAGTAACAAAATGACAGTAAATTCCAAATACAGCGCAATAGTTTCTGTCCGCTTCTCAAATTTTGATGTCAAATTTGATGAAGGAGTGACCCCCTTGTTACAATTGGTTGGCAATGTTTATTATGCCTATTTTTAATCAACAGGCAGAATTGAGTTTTGAATAATGTTTGCTCATCATGTTTTTGCACAATTTTCAACTGGTATCCAGACCATACGTGCATTTGTTTTCCAAATTGTTCATATCAGATGCAGAGAGTATGATGGGAAGTTTTTCAGCGCTCGGTAAACAATGAGCGTACTGGCGTATTCTAAAAAATATATCTCTGCATGCTCTGATATGACCAACCTAGGCTTGAACGCACGCAAAACGTTGTTATTGACTTTTTGTTCATTAACCAACTAAACTTCTATTAAAGCACGTTGGGATATCTCTTTCGTACGGAAGTGATTTTGCAAAGCGTAAACAACTTGACTTGACATCACTTGGTGAACTCTAAAGGTATTCTAGCATGCATTTGAAACAACCATAAAGGAGAGTAAAAGGCATGTTTAAATGGTTCCACAGCAGTCAGCACTGCACCATAGCGGTACTTCCACGTCCACTGCCCACGACTAGCGACTACGTTTTACGGCACCCTTCTGCACATCTTTCACTGACACTTCCACAGCTCAGGCAAAACGAGAAATCAAATTTATCAGCAGTTCACACAATAAAAACACTAAATTTAACCATTTCACAAGATTGATTGTTCATTATCAATCGAATTTTCTGATTCTTATTACTAAAATAAAGATATAAAATGTCATACCATCTTTTAAATATGTATCCCGTCGAAGAAAACGGTAGTTTTGAGGTCCTTATCGTGGATTTTCGGCTCATAAGCTACACGTAGATATGGGCCACGTACTTTGATGTCGAGCTAGAGAGACTGATCACTCTACAAGCGGAAGGATATGCAAAAATTATTTCAATATTTTATTAGGTTTAGAGCAGATTTATACAGTTATTTATTATACAAGCATTTATTTTATGTCTCTTTAAATGCTTTTTAGATTCTTGATTAGTGTAAATTCATATGATATTAATTCTCGAATATGCATTTAGGACTATATTTTATTGTCGAAAAGATTTTAGATCTCTCCATATGGGACTTCCGGGTCAAAGGTCATTGCACGTGTGTTTACGTTTTCTGAAGTGCTGAAATCCGTGACAAATTATGTTTAATATATCATAAATGCATGAGTGAATTTACTGTAAACATCCAAATACATTCCTGACAAACTGCATCTAGCCTTTGAGTGTAAATGATGGCTGAAAAAGTGGAAATTATTCGTATTGGCTCGAGAAAGAGCGAGGTAAATATGTTCACATTTATTCAGCCCCACATGTGTAATTTTTAGTTGGGAGTTGGGATCCCTTTGCCGCGCCAAACGGACCGGCCACGCCCTTGACCACGCCCACTTTAAATGTGTTATCATTCTTAAATTATCAAGTTCTGAGTTTAAAACATGTATTATTCAAATGTGTTGAATTAAAGTTCACTGATAAAGCCTTTTAATGCCAAATGCATTCAACCCGGCCATGCATGTTTATGTATGAATTTTGTATTACAACTTTCAAGTTACAACAACTTGAACAAGAAACAAAGAAACCATAATTTAAAGGTATAATTTTTAATTACTTTAAAAAAGTGCAATTGATTCATTATATGTTAATTTAGGTAACAGTTAAAGTTTAGATTTAAGAACTAAGAAAATAGAAGGATGAAATTAAATGAACCCTATTTATGTTTTTAGTATTGTTTCTGTATTTTCGTGAAATAGGCCACCCCTCCACTGGGCTCCAGCTCCACTGAATTGCGTTCATTTTGACAGCGGCAGGAATGCCCGGGACCTCGTTGATCTTCATAGACATTAATCATGTTTATAGTACACAAAAAAAACATGTGCAGGACTAGAGAGGTGGCTTATTTTATGATTTTGCCATTGGTTCAATAATCAACTTTTCTAACCTCAATTTGTTTTTGTATTTCAGTTGGCCATGATACAGACCAATATGGTTGTAGAAATGTTGCAGAAAGCCCACCCAGAAATTCAATTCAAAATAGGTTTGTATATGAGGGGTTCAGTGCGGTGTTTCACCCAGACAATTAGAAAGACTAAAAGAGCGACGTTAAGATTGACGGGTATCCCTCTTTAAACATAATGATTCACACTATTACGCGCATTCAGCGCAAGAATTGATGCCAGTCTATCTTAAAGTCGTTCCCAAAGTCTTTCTTATCATGGTGAAACACCGCCCAGGTCACAAATATTGTGCTCGTGAGAGCAAAGAAGGCAACTCCAAAATTGTATTAAAAACAGAATGTTTCACAAAAGTGACTGACGTATTCATACATCTCAAACACAAAAAATCTTCAATTTCTTTTTTAAACCTATTTTGACAAATCAAATTCTTCATACAATATTCAATCCAGAAGGTTTTGAGTTGTCACATCTTTTGAATATGGAATTTTATCATTTTTAGTCATTAAATCTGATACTCTTAAACAAGTAGGGTCTAAAAATGATAGAACTTAGAAGTATGCAACATACACATTCGTATTGATAATGGTTGAGGTGGATTAGAATGATGTTTGATGAAGCTTGTTGCAGCGATCAAAGCCGACTAATCCGCCCAAGTTTCGGATTTTGATGAGATGTTTCTGACTGTTGCCATGGTAACTGCTAGAGAATATGTATAAAATATCCCTGTGGTCATTCTTATCTTTATCATTTATAAATGACATTTCAATATTTCAATTGATTTACAGTCACCATGGAAACCATTGGAGATCAAATCCAAGATAAGCCGCTGGCATCCATAGGAGAGTCCAACCTTTTCACAAAAGAACTTGAGAGGGCGCTAGATGTAGATGAAGTTGAGATGATCGTCCATTCTCTCAAGGATATGCCTTCGAAGCTTCCAACTGATATGGCTATAGGAGCAATCTGCGAGTAAGTGGATGGTGAAATATTATTGAAATTGAATGAGCTATTTTTGGCGTGCAGTAACGGTTCAACAATTATGGTAATAGCAATGTCCAAAAGCTTTTGAGCATTAACAGGCTACCAAATTATTCTTATTTGTATAGTATGTTGTCTAACATTATGCATTGATATACAAAATAGTACAATTATTTTTCAAAGTCAGATTTAATTGTACATAACAAGAGTTTTTCTTGGAGCTTTTGAATTCTGTCCAGGGAGTAATTTTCATGGTCAATCGCATTGCAATTGGCGTTCCTTTTTCTCATGAATGATACACAAAATGGATGTTTTGTGTCACAACTTTTCTATAGCATGCTTATAGTGTGTCAAATATCTGCTCAACATCTAAATTTGTTAATCATATGTAAAAAGTGAATTATTTCCTGTTTGCAAAGATAAGCAAAATATTAAAAGTAATCAAATTCTTGTGCATTTCATTCTATGTAGACGGGAAGACCCCCATGACGCATTGGTCCTGCACAAGAAACACAGAGGACTTACCATTGAAACACTGAAAGAGGGAAGGTGAGTCTCATTCTTCGAAAATTTATTACGTTTATGATAATGCAGTCAAACATGAGTATAAAAACCACCCAAGGGAGATAGAAGATGGGGTCTTTATGAGCAGGCAGTCACTATAGGCAGGTTTGAATATTAATAGTCTTTCTTGGTGATTAAAGAAGGCGGTCTTTATGATTTGTCTATACAGGTGGGCGCTAAAGCACCTGCAACACTATTTATTAAGTGCTCAGGAATTTTTGCTACTGAGTTTGTGGTTTCGTCACATTTAAACAGATTTTTTTTAAATAATAAGTTATAATAAGTTTACTGACAGGAAGTGCTCAGGAATTTTTGCTCCTGAGTTTGTGGTTTCGTCGCCTTAAAACGGATTCTTAAAAATAATAAGTTATAATAAGTTTACTGACAGGAAGTGCATGACGTACGTCATGACAAGAGACCAAACCAAAATTAATGTGGTATGAAGATTTCCATTTGGTAACTTATTAAAACTACAGTTCAATCATTATCATTGAAATATTCATAAATTTCTTATTTCTTGGTTACTTCAAAACCTTTTTTGATCTGATTGTCTGATTTTTCTGCTTCTGATTAAAGTATCATTTTTCTGGCACAAACCTAGTCTTTTAACTCTTCCTGAATGTCAAGCAAGAGTTATATAAATACCATACTTCCTAACTCAAAATAAGATAATGTACCAAAAATCAACGTTTTGATCACACACATCAAAGAGAGTGGCTTAATTGAAGTAGCCTATTGGAATACTCCCAGGGAGTGGAAAATATGCATGTATGCAGTATGCCTGAATGTACAAATTCGCTAAACCAAGATTATTACAGAGCTCTCTTTTCTATTGCAGGGCCGTCTGGGAGAACTGTTTGTAAAACTTAAACGGCTACCCTGGTTAAAAAAACAAGAACTATTATTGTTATTATTATCATTATTATAATTATCATTATTATTATTATTATTACTATTATTATTATTATCATTATTGTCATCATCATCATCATCATCATCATTATCGTCATTATTTGTATTATTATTATTACTTTTACTATTATTATTATTGTTGGAGAATGGCCAATATCGTTTTCTTTCTTTTTTTCAATACAGTGTAATAGGAACAAGTGCAGTGAGAAGGGTCGCCCAGCTGAAGAGAAAATTCCCTCATCTTGTTTTCAAAGATGTCGTATCCTTTCAATCAGACAGACCAGGGGCAGTTTGTAGGGAGCTGGGCCCCATAACGTAAAGGTCTGCATTAATTGCTAATCTGATAGGGATTGATATCAATCGCAAGTCTATGGCAAATCATGTACTAAAGATTACAATTGCTCGCAAAATCAAATAGTGATTAATTGCAAACCTCTATGTATATGTAGGATGAACATCTCTTCATCCTACAATCAATTTTTCCAATGCATGTAATCTAACCTCAATTTTAGGAACACTGATGTAGCCAGCTCTCATTATAAAAATGTAAATGTTGAGTATAGTCCCCAGCTCTTGTGATCTGTTTTATTTTATCCCTGATATTGCAATGTTTCAATATAGTGAGGACTTCACTTTAATGAGGTTAAACTGTACTTTCGTGACCACCACTGGGTGAAAAGTTTATGTACACCCTCCATTTTCTACATAAATCAGCAAATTCAGTGGTCCTCAGAGCTTATTCACATTTTTTTTCCTTGGGTCCGCCGTTTTTGCATAGAGCACTGATGTGATAATGGCATTATATTTGAATAAGTATTTGAAATGTAATGAAATTATGTAATCCTCTTCAATAGGCCTTCCATTCAGGATAAATACTCTGTCCATTTCAAAGCACATAAAGAGATTTTCGTCACAGAATTGAGAACCACTGAGGGCACTATGTAATTTTTAAAAAAACAATTCATGAACTCTTTTGAATGATGATATATTATTGGTTACTTACTAAATGTTGTCGTTTAAAATTGGGTTACAGATATTTGTGATATCCAAGTAAAATGATAGAACGAAAAGTATTGTCTTGAAAAAGATTTGTAATCTAAAAAAAATAACTGTGCTAGTGTATGAGTTGAAATTTTCGCTGGGGTTTTATTTTTGTAAATTCCGCAACCATGAACTTGCTAAAATTTTCTCTTAATTCTCATTAGAATTCCCATAGATTTGTGAACAATAATCTTACAAAACGTGAAAACATGAAAAAACATCTTGCTAATATATGAAAAGATCTGAAATTCAGTCAATTTGCTAAAACATTGACTTTTACAGTATCAACATAGTTGCACAGTGTACATTTGTTCTGAACATATCTTTAAATTGTATGTGCTGGGAAATCTGCCTTTTCTTTAACCACATTTGGCCAGAGAGGTAATCTAAATACGAGACTCCGCAAGCTTGATGATGATCAGGTCTACGATGGACTAATTCTTGCCACTGCTGGTTTGCTGAGAATGGGATGGGATCATAGGATAAGTCAGGTAATCTTGAGGATGATATTCGAGCAGGTGATGATGGTGTTATTGGTGATGATGATAGTGATGATGATGAGGATGATAATGGTGATGATGGTGATGATGGTGGTGTTGATGGTGGAGATGATGATGATGCTCTATGGTGATGGGATGGTTATTTTTGTGATGATGATGATGATGATGAGAAATAGACGATGGTGATGATGATGATGATGATGATGATGATGATGATGATGGTGGAGGTGATGATGATGATGATGATGATGATAATGGGACGATGATGATGATGAGAAATAGACGATGGTGATGATGATGATGATGATGGTGGTGGAGGTGATTACGGTTGTGTTAGTGATGATGATGATGATGATGATGATGGTGCTGATGATGATGAAAATAAGGATGAATGGATATTGATGATGATTATGATGAGGAGGAGAAGGAGGAGGAAAATGGGGTTGATGATGTTCTCAGTGGGAATTGCCGTCGAGGATGAGGTTTATGGTAGATTAATTCCTACCATAGCTGGTTTAGTGAGAATGGGATGGGGTCACAGTATAAGTCAGGTAATTTTGAAGGTGATGATGATGTTGGTAGTGATGATGACGATGATGATAGTGGTGGTGGTGGTGATGATGGTGATGATGACGATGATGATGATGACGATAATGGTTGTGGTGGGGATTAAGAAAATGATAACTCTTATTGAGAGTGATGCACCACGCATTATTTATGACAAATTTTTTTGATTTTGTACATGTTCACCACTCATAATTTGTAAATTTCAGCTACTGTTTGTGATAGTGGTTTACAATGGAAGTGGATGGTTGTGGTAAAGGTGATCGAGTTACATGAGATATCTAAACACCTTTTGTACATAGCAAAGTTATAAATTATGCATCACAATCATGAACACGTACATCTTTGTTTCCGTTTTTCATCACACAGGTTCTCAAACCAGACATCTGCAAATACTCCGTCAGCCAGGGTGCGCTGGGCATCGAAATCAAGACAAAGAATCGTCAAATGCACAGGCTACTTCNTGAACATCTCTTCATCCTACAATCAATTTTTCCAATGCATGTAATCTAACCTCAATTTTAGGAACACTGGTGTAGCCAGCTCTCATTATAAAAATATGAATGTTTAGAGCCCCAGCTCTTGCTTTCCATTGTATTTTATTATTGCTATAGAGCAAGGATTTAATATAGGGAGGAAATTTTCCTGGTCACAAGGACCTCTTTCTAATTAGGTTAAAATTCAGTGGCCGCCTTTCTCCAGGGATCATTTACATTCGCTGGCTAGGAATAAACTTTTTCAAGCACTGTGTATATTGAACACTTGTCTTCCATGGTCAACTTTAGTTATTATTTGATGGTAAATGTTTACAATTCGAACTTAACATGAAAAGTCTAAAATGCCATTTTTATATCTAGTATTTTGTGTTCAAGTGTGAGAAAGAAGGTCCACTTTGAATATGAAAATTGTCACATCAGTCTCAATGAGGTATGCTAAATCTTGAATTACTTTATGTTCTTGTTTAAAAATGGGTCATCCAATTTTTGTAATATTCTAAGAAAAATGATCAAACAAAAAGTATTGTTCAAATAAGTTCAAATTTTCACTGGGGTTTCATTTTCGTGAATTCCGCAACCATGAATTTGATAAAATTTTCAATTCTTATAATGCCTATACACTTACAAGTGTACAATTATATTTCAAAACTTAAAAATTATGACTCACTACTATGGGGAAATGTCTGAAATTCAGCGAATTTGCTAAAATATTATCTTTTACAGTAGCACCACAGTTGCACAGTGTAAATTTGATCTGAAGTAAGAGACATCTTTAAATTATTTGACCTGGGAAATATCCATTTTCTTTAACCACATTTTGTCAGAGAGGTAATCTAAATACAAGACTGCGGAAGCTTGATGACGATCAGGTCTATGATGGATTAATTCTTGCCACAGCTGGTCTTTTGAGGATGGGATGGGATCATAGGATAAGTCAGGTAATCTTGAAAATCCTAATTTGGCAAACATTTCTTCAAGTAACTCTCCCCAAATGGGCAAGGGGGTATTTTTGCAGAACCAAAATTGACATCATCAGATCAAGGCAAATTTTCTATTTTTTTTATAGAATTTTTGTCCAATAAAATTCTTCATATTTGTTTTTATTGACCATAAACTTCAACAATGGCTGGTGATGGTGATATCTAAATACCCTTTTTACGTACCAAACTGATACATTATACATCAAAATCATATACATATATGTTCGATATCAATCCATTTTGATCATGTAGGTTCTCAAACCAGACATCTGCAAATACTCCGTCAGCCAGGGAGCTCTGGGCATTGAAATCAAGACAAAGAATCGTGAAATGCACAGGCTACTTCGGCATCTCAACCACATTCCAACGCTTCTCCGATGCGTAGCCGAGAGGGCGCTGTTACGAACTCTAGAGGGTGGCTGTAGCGCCCCCGTAGCTGTAAATTCAGAGCTTGAAGATAGGACAGTAAGTATAGTCAATCGTACCTAATCTCTTGGGATGGAAGAAATAACTTTGACTGAGAGAATATTCACCATTTGATATAGAAAGTCATAAGCGGAGTCATGCATACCTCTACGAACAGCTTTTTCAAAACAACCAAGGGGGTGGGGGGTAGTCAGGTCAACTTTTTTCTGTTTATTTAATATTATTTCTACTATTTCTATTTCAACCAGACTTTTTTATATACCAAGTTTACTCTGTAGTCTGCATTTGCTGATCTAACTTGATATTAGCACAAATGTAATGACAAAATATTCCAAAACAGAGTGTCTCCAAAAAATATCTCTGATTAAATTTTTAAACAATTCGAATGAGATTCATTTATTCAAAATCACTCCAGCATGATTAAAGTTATGACTCTTCAAATTTATCTCACACCATGTTATAGCCTGTTTTGCATCGTACACAAGAAAAGTCTCAACTGTCAACTGGTTAGACCAATTTTGATGAAATAAAGTTCTTTTTACAGTGTTTGTACACATATGGATGTACATCATACAGAATGGAAATTTTCTTGAGGCCAATACCCCAAAATTTGCAAAAATAAAACCTCTGCGAAAATTTCAGCTTGTACAGTATATGATGAGGATTTATTTAAACTATACTGCACAGTTTTATGTAAGAAGAGTTGCTCAACAACATGTTTGTTTAGGATCAGTCAGGCTAAAATGCAAAGCAAACTGTGGTGGGATACCAGGAAATTTATACTGTCTTGAATATTCTTTCATAACAGCTCACACTGAATGAATTTGTACTAAGTTTGGATCAGTCAGGCTAAAATGCAAAGCAAACTGCGCTAATGCAAAACGCCTTGAGCACTCCGCAGAGTGGATACGTGCCCTATATGAATTGCATCTATTATCATTGTTATACAAAACCAATAAATTTATTCTCTCTCTTGAATATTCTTTCATCACAGCTCACACTGGATGCATTTGTACTTAGTTTGGATGGATCAGAGCTAAGAGAGGACCAGAAGTCAATTACACTCCCTGAGGAATTCACACAAGAGGTGACTTTTTAACATTTGTATTTCCATGGCAATGAGTTATCATGATTGCAACCAACTTCAAGTGTGAACTGTACAGACCTAAGGCTCCCCAAAAAATTGTTTGGATGCTGAAGAATTGACTATTTTGAATAATTGTGTCGGTCGGTCAGAGTTTTTTAATTATCTATTTTGTTTTATTTTGGGAACAGATTTCATGTAGAATTTAAGAGTCAAGTAAAAATTCCTAAAACGTATAAGAATTATTTAACATTTTAGTATTCTACAATCATGTAGAATCTCAACGATAACAGTTTTCAGACGAAAGCCGAATATCAGGGTCAATGAATTTTAATTATACTATTTATAGGCCATATTTTTAGCATTTTTGTGCACAAAATATTGCATTCAAGGCCATTTTCATTCCAACTAGGTTCCCTATTTTTTCTAATTTTGCTGTATGATTTTTGTAATTTACATAAAGAGACGTGCTTAAACTGATTATCCAAAAAAAGAGAGCTGTTGAGTAAAATGAAGTGAAAAAAGAGCTTGAAATTTCGATCAGAGCAGAACAAGACAATTATTTTAATTTGAGTGAAACATAATTATTCAAAATTAGGTTGTGCCATTTTCACAGGTCAGTTAATGGAGGGCAACCATTTTTTTTTTTGTCTAAGGCCAAGTTATTTTTTCTTCTCCTCTAGCATTCTATCGACATGGAAACGGATGAAGAAACAAAGCTCTACTCCACCGTCATAGCACCATGGGTATCCCAGAAGGCAATGCAGGAAGCAGAGGCTCTCGGAGTCAGCGTCGCCAACGGTTTATTCGAGAAAGGGGCGGGACCTATATTGGAAGCAGCTAAAGTAGAGATTGCCGAGAGAAGAAAGTTGTGATTTAAAGACGGTCATTTACTTTCCTTAGAGGGCCTTATTTAGAGATTATTTATTCACCATCGAGGAACTTATTAAAGAAGAGTCTACCCCAAATAATTTTTTAACAGTGGCAAGTAAATTAGCTGAGTAGAACAAAAAATGTTCGAAGAGAATCTGACAGGGGATAAAAAAGTTACACATTTTTGACGATTTGAAAAAATGGACAATCCTGGAGAAAATTTCAGACATGTTGGCAATTTGATGACGTCAAGGGTGAATTTCTAACCAATCATTTGTGTTTATATTCATGGTGCAAAATTCATCATTTTTACAGAAAAATACAAAGTTTGTATTAATGTAAACCTGTAAATATGGGTTCTACATATCTATCATGGAGATATCCTGTAGTTTTTGAGGAAATCATATTTCTGGGGGAAATAAGCAACATTTTATAACAATGACATTAATGTAATAAATGGTCAATTGTGCACCCATGACGCCATCAGCTGCCGATTTGTCTAAATATTCAAACATTCATTACTTTCTTATTAGTTGTCTGACTATTTTTGTTCTGCTCATCTGATATTTTTGCTCCTTTAGAAAAAAATGATATTTTGGGATAGACTCTTCTTTTGAAGATGGTCATTTACTTACCATAGAAGGCCTAATTTTGAGATTTGTTATTTCTTCACCATCGTCTTACAGGAGTTACAAGGATCAATCTTACAATTTTAATAATGAAAATTAAAAAAAGCAACTCAGTGCACCAGAGTTTGAAGCTTAGCACACAAACAGATAAGATGGCTATTGCCTATGTCCAAGAAAGAAACATTTGGATCCCCTCCAATGCTATATTATTTTAAAAGAAGCATCGGTCGGAAAATTGATTTTTTTTTTTTAAGTTTTCGACATCAATTTACCCTATTTATGAGGAAAATTAGACATCTATGGAAATGAAAAGCCAGAAAATGTCTTTTCAGGTCACATTTCACATGTTTATTTGATGATTTTACTTTGATTTTTCAATTTTAGTGAAAAGGTAAAAAAAAGATTCAGATCAGGCCATTTTTAGAGGATCGGTGGGTGGAGGGCATCCAAACAATCATTTGTTATTCTTTTATGGTACAGGGTCTTATTTTTATATTGTGAATTCCTAACCAAAGATGATCTTAGGTGATTATTGTGATTATTGCCGAAACACATCTATATGGTTAGGGCTTTATTAAAAGATGGCTGTTTATAACTAGAGAGAGTCTCATTTTTATTGACTTCAAACAATAGGAATAAAAACAAACATTAAGTTATTTTTTGGCCTTATGAAACACATCCCTGAAGTTGTGCCGATAACAGTGAGGTAAGACTTCATTTATTCAGAAGCATGCACTCCATTATTGACAATGTTAATCCCAAATCAATAGACCACTTTTGTAATGTATTTAGATTTTTATGCACGTTTTTTTTTCAAAAGCCCAATCACAAACTATTTATTCACCTGATGTTAAATAATTGTATTTCAAGAGCAGGAATGTAGATAGCATGCAGTAGTTGTTGCTTGGTTGGTCAAGCTACAATGTTTGTCCAACCTAGCGATTTTAATCAATTGGCATTCTGACTATTGTACTCTCATTATTTTTTGACGGCTGAATACATGTTGGTCTTTGGCAAACAAGAATAAATTTGAATACATTACGAAAATGGACTATTGGGAAAAAGAACTTAGACAAAGTAAACAACTTCATTCAAGCATTCGCAATAGCTTCATGATCATAAAAGAAATTCCCAGAAGTGACTCTTGTTTAACATTTTCCACAGACTGAAAAGGATGGAAATTTCTTATGTGCCCATCTGATATTGTTAATGATTGAATAATGGAGGTTGTTTACTTTGTCCAAAGTCCCTTCTGCTCACAGTATCCGTTATATGTATGTTTGGAATGAATATTCACCAAGAAACACGTTTATAACATTTGTCATGGGATGTTTAGGGGAGTTTTTTTTACAAAATTATTATTATTGCCAATTATTATTTTTTTCGCCTAAGGTACATGTACCATTAGCTGTGAAATAATGCACAGAATGTTGAGAAAATTAGAGATCAATTAAAGTTTTATATAAAGTTGTAAAATGAATTGTCATCTTATTGTTTTATCTCCTCTATATTGTTCACAGATGTATGTTGGCATAGAGGATTATAGAAAGGGGCAGTTTGTGTGAGAAAAAGGTGAGAAAAGGGGGCATCAGTGGATATAGTGATAGGGACTGAAGGGGAGAGAAGAGAGAGAGAGAGAAAGAGAGAGAGAGAGGGAGAGAGAGATAGATGTGGGAGAGAGAAAGGGAGATAGAGAATGGAGAGACAGAGGGGGAGAGAGAAAAGGAGAGGAGAGAGAAAGAGAGAGAGTGAGCAGCGGGCGAAAGAGAGAGAGACAGAGGGAAAGGATCAAGATAGAGGAAAACGTATGGAGAGAGCCACGGATGAGGGAGAGAATAGAGGGAATTGGAAGAGAGAGAGGGGGATAAATAGGAAAGGACGAGGAAAAGGAGAGGCTAGGAAAAAGAGTACTCCTGAGTAGAGGGAGGGAGAACTAGAAAAATATGAGAGTGAGGAGAGTAATAGAGAGAAGGAGACAGTGAAAAAGATGGGGAAGGGGAGTGAGAGAAAAGAAAAAAGAGAGGAAAGGGCAAGGGAGTTGAGATGGAAGGTGGGATAGTAGAGGAAGAGGGTGAGGAGAGGAGAGGGAGGAAAATATAAAGGAGGGAATGGGCTTAAAGACAGAGGAGTGGGTGAAAGAAAATAAAATATATTAGGGAGTCTAGGTGAAAGGGCAGAATAAAGGGACGGGAATGAGTGAAGGAGAAAGATGGAAGGGGGATAGTGAACCTCTCTCCCTCCTCCTCTTTCCTTCCCCTCTCTCTCTCACCAATTTCTCTATCCCCCTCTCTCTATCTCTCCTTTACTCTTCTCACACACACACACACACACACACATATACACCACACACCTCTCGAAACATTGCGCGCCATCCTTGCTGTCCATTTGACTCGAACGCTTCATGGCATATTCATACACATGCACACACATAAACCACAAACCTCTATCCTAATAACATTGCGCTCCATTCTTGCGGTCCATTTCACTTGGGTAACTCGAGGCACACTCACACACATGAAAAACATAGAACACACATACAGCCCACTTAAACTTTTAACATCTCTCCTTTCTCATCTTCTTACGCCCCCCCCCCCCCAAATCTCTCTTACTCATTATCTCTCCTCTCTGCCTCTCTCTCTTATTTCATCTCCCCATAGTCTTTCTCTCCTCCCATTCCTCCTTTTCTTACATTGTAAAATTGGTTTATTATGCTCTATATTAATTATCAGTAAAGTAAACTCAAGTACACTGATTATCTTCTATCGTGAAACTATACAATGTCACATGAATGTGCAGTTTTATAATGCCACATTGATAACTTTCCATTATTGAACCAGGGAGATAATGTAATAATAATAATAATAATAATAATAATAATAATAATAATAATAATGGTGGCTACTTATATAGCACACAGGTCCACCATACGGTACTCATGGCGCTTTAGAACAAGAACAATCAAAGAAACAGTTAGGAAAAACATGAAGAAGATAGAAAGAAAGGAGAATCTCCTGAACAAAAATAATAGGTATAAAATAATTAGTCATATGAAAACAGAAGTGCTTTTAGATTGGACTTGAAAGATTCTGTTGATTCTATTTGTCTTAATTGGTAGACGCTATCATCTTCTTTGTTTCGTATTAAAGCATTGAAAACAATGCCTATACAGGACTATTTTTTTCCTCTTTTTGACTGTCACCTCTCTTACATCCATCCTTTCAATCAGCTCTTTTCATTCTCTACATTCCTGAACACAATTCTCCTTGTTGCATATACAAACCTGTGTATAAAGACCTCCCAAGGGAGACAGAAAACACAGTCTTTTTTTTTAAAGAGCACATGGTCTCTAGAGACAGGTTCATCAACACATAAATTGCTTCCAAGGGAGACCAGAAAAGTGGTCTTTATGGACAGGTGGTCTTTATATACAGGTGGTCGCTAGAACAGGTTTGACTGTATTGGAAAGTCAATAACAATCAATATCACATGATGATATCCATATCACGAACATGACGACCAATATAGATTTTTGTATTAAATATACAAAACTTTATATTTCAAATATAAAAAAAGAGAACACAAAAATGATTTCAAACCTGGAATATTCATGAATTTCATATGCAAGTAAATATAGATGAGCATGATTATTTGAAGAAAAATTCTGAGTTGCTAACGAAGACCCGTTCTTTCGATAGAGATGTTCAATTTTATAAAGGTCAAAGTAATTGAGATTTAGACCATTTCTTAAAAACTTTTGGATAGCCCAGATCTAAAAAACAATGGCTTCGTCCAAATCTAAGTCAGACCCTGCTATCAGTGTACAGGACACTGTGTTTTCGTGCTAAGATACATGTTCCTAAAAGAATTTCTGAGTTGCAAATAAAGACCAGGGGGGTGTTTCATCAATATTTGTCGCGACAAGGAGTCATTTTCCGACAGTTTCCATAGCAACTGTCAGCGATAGTGCTTTTCATCCAATCACAATCAAGGAATTTGTCAGCGCTGACTAATTGTCTCTGCGACAAATCTTGATGAAAGACCCCCCAGTTTTCTGATAGAGATTTTCAATTTGATAAAGGTCTAAGTACTTGTGAGCTGTTCCCTGGCAATCTAGGTCAGCTCAATATACATGCGACCACTTGTATCGAGATCATGAAAAAAAATGTTGTCATAAAGTTATTGTGTTATGCAAGCCATACTCTTCCTCAGTGTCATTATCATTGCACCAGGATACGTCCCGATACAACACTGGTTAACCCATTGACTACTGAATTCTGTAATACCCATAAACTTTGTGTAGAGATTCCTCGGTTCCAGTAGTCGAAGGGTTAAGATACATGTCCCTACCGGCTATGTGGATGAAGAAGCAGGGGAAATGTGAATATTGAAAGAATGGAAATACCCTAAATGAACCATTTAAGCCCCAGCATAACTTTGTGTGAAATTGGCATTAGCTCACCGAGTAACACATTGATTTAAAGGCATTGTCTAGCTATTCTAAATTAGCTCAAACAATTGCAAAATGCGTCTGATCACCCTCATACATATGTTTTAAGGATGTGTGGAAGTTTTATAGAGTTTGAAAATCATTTACTATTTTAAAAGAGTGAAAATAGATGAAGCTCTTGAACCAGATTTTGGTGAAAATACACGCCAATTTGATGCATGAACCGCTTTTATGAACAGCGTCCTCATGCGAGGACATCGATGTAGTTCCACCAAGCCGCTTTAATTTTGGCTTGCTTGTCGCCAAACGAGAACCACACCGCCGCCAAAATCGGACACGGCATGAAAAAAAACTTTAAAAAAAATTGTTATCTCATGCTGAATGATTGATCTATGAGAATCCTACAAGTATACCACTCAATAATAATATTAACCTATCCCAGTCTTTCTTATAGGGGGACTTCATCCACGCAATTGATATGCTGATGATGATGATGGCCTTTTGTATAGCGCCGGTCTCCGCCACAGCTGGGCGCTCATGGCGCTTGATTACTCAAAAAATAATGTCTCACAGATTTCAATGTCCTAATTAGTGCTATGGTTTATCTTTCAGTCCAAGAACTCCCAGTGGTGGTACAATTTGGTTATTCTTCTGTCCGTGAATGAAGAAAAATAAGATGAAAAGCTGTGAAAAAATAAGAAAAAATTGGATACACCATTCAAAAGTTTTGATTATTCAAAGTCTTCATTTCCCCTATATTGGGCATCTTTGACTTTTAGAAACTCTGGCTTAATATGTGATATCATACATGGTGAACTCAACACAGGCATTTTGTACATGAATTTATAAAAACGGAGCTCATCAGTTACCATGTGAATGCAAGCACTACCATAACAATCTTCTAAACTCTGATTAAGGGTAGTCATTTTGAGTTAATATCTATTAAGAGCAATCATATAATGTAAAGTTTCAAACATTGACTATGTAATTTCCATCAAGATGCATGCAATCTTTACTGTTTTCTCAAATTGTTATTTTCGTAAAGATTACAAAAGAAAATCTTAAATATGTAATTTTCATTCTTTGCCAGCATGTGACTACTTCACCAGAAATGTTGATCAAAGTTTGGTAAATAATTGTGCTGAAATAATAACTAAAAAAGTTACATTGTGAATAATAATAAATTTGCACATGTTAGGTTAGAGCTTTTCCAAAACTCGTTCATTTTCCACACAATCTTTTGTGCAACATGTTCATGATACTATATTTCATATAAATTTGAAGACAAAATTTGGCGATAAACAGATACGCTTTTGCCAAAACTGTACTTGAGCTTTAAGGCTCCTCAAAGGGGAATTACACCCAGTCAATAATGTATGGTCAGTAAATGAAGAAAAATCAGATGAACAAACAGTGAAAATTTGAGTAAAATCGGATAATCCGTTCAAAAGTTATGAATTTTCAAAGTTATTATTTCCACCTATGCTGAGCATCCTTGAATTGGCATGCGTATAGCTAATTAGGATAATCTGTGATGTCATACATGGAGAACTCCTCACTCACTTTGTATATAAATTTATTGAAAATCGATCAATATCATATTTCAAATGAGGAATCAACCCCGTTCTTTCTGGAATGCTTGCAGAATTGATGTGGCTATAATATATTTAACCGAAGAAACAAAATTTTGTCTACTTTTCTGGAAAAAGAGGAAAATGTGAAATTTTGTGTACAAAGCGAATGGAGAGTTCTCCATGTTGGCAGCCATTTTGTGCCTGTACGTTTGCCAATTTAAGGAGCCCATGAGGGGTGTAAATCAAAACTTTGAAAATTCATAACTTTTGAATGGATTATCCGATTTTGCTCAAATTTTCACAGTTTGTTCATCTTGTTTTTCTTCATTTTATGATAGCAATTTAATGTCTGGGTGTAATTCCCCTTTAAGTGACTGAACTTCCTTCCACAAATAGAACACAAGTATTGTCTTTCACCTTTAAGAATTTTCAAATGGGATATTAGGTTCTGCTTGTTAACTCATCCGTCGCCAAGGGATCAAATCGGATTAGTCGATGGATTGCCAAGCGTGCCGATCGGCACGATAGTACTTCTCCGAAAATCAATACGATTGCGCCACGCTCGCGACCGTACAGTGTGAATTTCCGACCTGTGTCAATTCATTACAGATTTAGCTTTCACATGAGCGTCTCGGAAATCTAGCATTACATAGCAGTTTAAAAATGTTCTACAAAAAGGAGTGCCCATTTTCACTCGCCCCAATTTAGCCTGGCGCACGGGGGATTCTATAGCCGGCGCAGAAAGGGTTAAAGAAATTTTTGGTCCAGACTCGGGCACTGATAAGGCTGTTCTATGTGTGTTTGCATGTGTGTAATGAGAGTCCTTTGGCTATTTACCATAGTCCCACAAATTGAGCACTGATAAGGCTTATCATCGGAATGTAGTATCATGTGTCTCTTTAGATTTCTTTTCTCACTAAAAGCTCTGGCACAGATCGAACACTGATAAGGTTTTTCTCCCGAATGTGATCGCAAATGAGTAATGAGGCTCCTCTTGTATTTTAAAGCCTTTGGACAACTAGAACACTGATATGACTTTTCAGCCGCTTTGATAGTCTCTTGTTTTATAGAGTCTCCTTTTTTAATAGAGCCGTTGCTGACGACTGCGGGATTTTCTTTGTGTAGACTCTCATGTTTCTTTACAGCACATTTGTGCGCAAATCTCTTGCCGCAAACGGAGCATTGATAAAGCTTTTCACCCGAGTGAACAATCATATGGGAGATGAGGTGTTGTTTGGTATAAAAACGCTTTGCACAAACTGAACACTGATGGGGCTTTTCTCCGCTGTGTATTCTCATGTGTACGTTAAGGTCTGCAGTACGAGTAAACCTTTTGGAGCAAACTGAACATTGATGTGGCTTTATTCCCAAGTGAAATTTCATGTGTACAGTGTAGCTGCTTTTGTTATGAAATCCTAACCCGCAAACAGAGCACTGATATGGTTTAACATCCAAGTGGATTCTAGAGTGATTCCAAAGATTTTTTTTCCTCTTAAAATCTTTGCCACAGACTGAGCACTGATATAACTTATCGTCAGAGTGACTTGCCATATGTCTCATTAGATCTTGGTTATCGTTAAACTTCTTGGAACAGACTGAACACTCATAACACTTATCTCTTTTATGTGTTCCTGTAGTTACATTGGAATATTTCTTTTTCAGAAGCTCTTTGCTACTACCAGATTCTCCTCTGATACAGAGACTCACGGTCTGTTTTTCAGTAGAGCTTCCTTTACTTAATGAGCAATTGTCACCATCTTCACCAGAATGGTTTTCTGAACACCTGGCCGTACCTGTTATGAGGACATCACTATCTTTGCAGATTGGAATTTGATCTGGGATGGGATCAGTTCTCACATCAGCAGACGAACCATGATTTGTTTCTTGAAGGAAACATTCTGAGCTTTGATTCTCTGTAGACTGCTGTACTGTATCTTGCCTTTCTGAATCCTGCTTTCTTGTATCTTCTTTTTCTGCATCCTCCTTGTCTGTACCTAAATATCTCCTGGGATCATTATGAGTGGGACCATCATTTGAATACATCTCCTTGCAGGATGAACATTGCAATATCCGTCTGTTCACAGAAGTTGCACATGTTTTCTCAGAGTCTAACAAACCTGCTTGACAATGAATAGGAGTTTTATCCTCGCAGCCTCTTGCATTGTCGTATTTATCGTCTGGTGAGTTGATTGAAAGTGAGTTTCTAATGTCTTCAGGAATCATACACTGTCCATCTGCAGAGGAAGAGAAGGCTTTTTTAGGGTTTTTTCTTCCTCTCAGTTACTTAATTAAGTTCTCCCTTTATGACATTCATGAGAGATGAGTAATGAAAGGTATCGCCCACATTCATCAATATGAACATTATATAACATAAATATCAAAAATAGTTTATGAATATAATACAGCTAAACTGTCATCACTCACTAGCATAATGAAAATCATGAATGCTCAAATTATGAATGGACACCTTCATTATTAATAGAGGCCAGCTCCAAACATTTGATATAAAGGAAAACTATATCGTAGACTTGAGTCTCCATATTACTGATACATCTACAAAGAAATAGTGTAAGGAAAAAAGAATATACATGTTGTACTTCTATAGATCTTCTGTCCTGCTGCTAATAAATTCACATCATATTGAACTTGGTTTATGGTTGGGAGGTATGCACAGGACCTTGTCCTTCCAAGATTCAGTTACATATATATTTTTTCTTACCTGATTCTTCAGTTTGAATTCCTTCTGGTCCTTCTTGAGACGAAGCTGTAATGCTGGATTTCATATCATCATTACAATTGTCTCGGAAATCTGCTTCCTGCTTGATTGCTATTTCATAGATTTGGGCTTCTGAAAAAAAAATGATTTTCCTTTTTAGCAACAGCTGAGGAAATATATCCTTGTGAAAAAAAGTATATCAATATTACTGCAGTATTCATACTCCATTAGTACTTAAATACAAGTACTCTAGTAAATTTGACACTACTGCATATTCGTACCAGACTAGTTGCCAACTAGTGAAGTACTGCAGTACTACTGCCATAGTACTACAGTAGTACTGCAGTACTAGTACCCAATTATAACTGCAGTACTTGTACCCAATCATAACTGTAGTACTTGTACCCAATCATTACTGCAGTACTTGTACCATAATGTTGTGGACAGGCTGACAAAACGAGACAATTTTTGTATTGTCGGATACCAAGAAGTGGTGCTTAAAGCTAAAGACGGGGAATCCGAGGATTGTGTGAAAACAGTGGAGGACATCTTGAAGTCCAAGTTCAAGATAAATATCCAGGTGGAATCGGCGTATCGAGCGGGGAAGAAAGGAGGGAAGCCGAGGCACATTGTGGTGAAAACTCGCTCCCATCAAGATAAAATTACAATAATGAAGGATGCCAGATCCGTGCTAAAGAAGGAAGAATACTATTTCATTGATGACTTAACCAGACGTGATTTGGAGCAGAAAAAGAAGTACAAAAAAGATGTCCAGGACCTTTACGCCAAAGGAATAAAGCTTCGCTTCTTTGCAGGGCATTGGCGAGAAAGTGGTGGAGCACAATATTTTTCTGCATAGTGCAACTTTAAACTTTTTAAGAGACAAGAGAGAGATTATTTACTCCAAGTCTTAGTCACTGATAATGTGCCTCAAGGGAACAATTATGTGGTTTTGTTTTCTCTGAATCGCTATTCTCTCTCTTTTGCCTCACCTCTCTCCCCAATTTCAGGCATTCCTTTCTCTCTCCATCTCTCTCTCCACAATCATGCCAATCTCACCAACTTTCCTCTTTCTTTCTCTCTCTCTCTACCTATTTATCTTTCTCGCTTTTCTGTCTTTATCTCTCCCGCTTTTTCTCTCTCCCTCTCTCTCTCTCTCATTTTGCATTGTGTTTATCTGGTTTCAAACGCCATTCTCTCCCTCTGTCTCATCTCTCTCCNATTTGCAATATTAATAAATGAAATCACATGCTCAAATTCAAATACGATGTTGATGGGGAAGTTGAAAATTACATTGTCAGCCTTGCCAAAGATTTAAAAAATTGATGATACCGTTGGAGAGCATTTATTGAAGCTACGGCAATCATTTTCTTATTTATCATGCTACAAAAAATGAAAAGAAAAGTTGAATTCAGTTGCTTATTGTAGTGCATTTGCTTTCTTTGCTAATGTCACCATAACGGCTTCCTAGAAAATTGTTAATCTGTTAATCTTCACACTGGCAATGTGTTCCCACACACAAACAAAAATAAATGATAGATGTACAGTCAAACCTGTCTACAGAGGCCACCCCAAGGGAAACAGAAAAAGTGGCCACTGTAGACATGTGGCCTCTATAGACAGGTTCTATAACATGCATTTCCACCTGGAGGGAATCAATTTAAGTGGCCACTATAGACAGGTGGTCACTATAGACAATGTCCACTATAGACAGGTTGACTATAGTAGTAAAAAATCTGTCCGGTTTTTGTTGAGATGGTAGTTTATCTAAATTTGTACCTGCATCATCTTTCAGGTTCTCTTGTAAATCTCCTTCCTGTTTGATGACAACTTCTGATATATGATCGGAGGACATCAAATAGGATTGCATATCTGCAGGGAAAAGGGGAATTAAAAAATAAAGAGAACCTTTTTAAAGTCATCATTTTAGGGTACACAATTTGGGGAAAATGTACACCAAAAGTAAAATATTAGACAATTGTTTTATTCATCTGAAAATAATTTTTTGAAGTTGTATTTTACATGACTTGTTTTTTGTAAAGCGCATAGAGAGTTTTCCAGACTATTGTGTGCTAATAAATTTATATTATGATTATTACTATAACTTGAAAATGACTTTTCAAGCTGCTTTTCACATCTATAGCTTTAATAAATGATTATTCAGCCTGTATTTCACATGTTCATATATAGCTTTACTGCGATCTTCAAATTTGAGCGAAAAATACAAGAAAAAAAAGGAAAAAAAGGTTTGGATCAGCCATTTTCAGATGGTTCGACGGTGAAGGGCAATCAAATAACTTTATTTCTATGCCTTAAAGAGTTAATTACCTGACTCGACAAGTACTTGCATTCCTTCTCCTTGTCTTTGTTGCAGTAGTGATTCATGGACACTCGTATCAATGTCAACATCATGATTCTGTTGAGTGTCTCCATCCTGTTTGATTGGAATGTCCACAACATGATTTGTTGTAATCAAAGTTGCTGCTACATCTGCAAAGAAAAATGTAACAAAAATGTAAGAATACATAGAATTTGTACAAGTGTCTCACAGTATGACTATAACAAACATTTTCATCATTTATAATGGAATTAAGCTTTTTAAGTTTAAGTAAAGATTAAAAAATATGAATTTTACTGGATGCTTGAAAAGATATCTTACACAAATTTTAAGACCATAGGATAGTATTGTTTGCATTGATTCCGTTTTAGAATTTGAATTTGACCATTAAATCATATCTAGCATCCAGATTGCTAATAAAAATATTTTGTTTGTTATCAGGAATATGCTAGATTATTTCCGAGATTCGACAAAATAGTAATAAGGTACAAACAAAAGTTTAATTGAAATTTGTGATATTACTGCACTTTTAATTCGTATACCAGCAAATACATGTAAACCTATTGACTAATTTCATACTTCTGTGTCCTAAAATGAAAAAAAATGTGGGCAAAATAAATACCCTAACTGCCTAAATTGAAAGAATCAGCTAAGACTCTAGTAAGGAAAGCTGTGATATTGTATGTTCCAGACATTGGCACTCCCAGGGACTAAAATTTACGGGGAATGAAAGAGATGCTCTCCTAAAGCTGCCCTTAAATGCTTTTTTGGGAGTGACTTATAGAACCCCTTGTAACCCCAATCTCACTACATGAAGACACAAATCAGGTCCCCTTGAGCACCGTGGTGTAGTGGTTCTGACTCTCGCCTTTCAACCAGAGGGTCGTAGGTACGGATCCCACTGATAGCATTAATTTCCTTCAGCAAGAAATTTACCCTAATAGTATGGCACTCGACCCAGGTGGGGTAAATGGGGATGGCAGGAAGAAATTCCTTGTAATGCGGAGCTCTGTCATGGTTGCCAGCTACAACCGGGTAATAGTGAGTGTAAAGCTTTCGGCGCCATGAGCACCTGTGCACTTTACAAGTAGCCACCATTAATTATTGTTAA
>BQKZ01000862.1:0-19662 GCA_036244855.1 Temnopleurus reevesii
TAATTAGTATCCGAATCGTACAATGACTAGTATAGTCAATCAATTACTAGTAACCCAATGCTTTGGCGTTCTTTATTTTTGGGGTCATCACAATCGTCTACAAGAGCTCTGTGTCCCTTGCTAGTAAGAGCGTGTATTCTCCGAAATGGAAGCCCTATGGTCTGTGCGTACGACAGCTTTTTATGTGTATTATTCGGTGAGTGAGCCCTCTTCGCTACGCTCTTTGCCCTAACCCTCTGTGCGTACGACAGCTTTTTATGTGTATTATTCGGTGAGTGAGCCCTCTTCGCTACGCTCTTTGGTTAAGTGAAGTTAAGTTAAGGCTTGGAGCCTTGGTCTTTGGAAACGAGTTGAACAAAATCTCTCTGATCAAGATGTTGCTTCCAAGTTCCAATAAATAAAATGCATTAAGTCCTGAGTTTATTACATTGATTGCTTAGGCATTTGTCTCACAGTTTTCTTACAAGTTTTTGTAATCTAAATTGTTCCTGTATTATCAATAACGTTGGCCTTTTATAATTACAATAACAGTAAGGCCTCACTTATGACACGTTACAGATGCAGATCATGTGATTATGTAATCGATAACACCGTCTGCTTGAACTTGTCTTGAGATAGATGAGTTGAAGACTGCATGAATAGCTGCTCTAGGAAATTGTTCATTTGACTTGATTATTGAATACTTGATAAACAGAAATACATGTAGTGTTGACTATTTGACATTGTTTACTGATCGATTGGTTAATTGCATGTTATTTTTATTGGGAGACTGATAAATGAATGATTTATTATTTGAATTATTAAGAGATTGCTGTTTTGGGAATCATCGGCTGAGTTCTCAAAAATGTACTCTGTGGGAGAAATGTGTTTTCATTTCGGGGATACATAAAGGAAAATAACAATATTAAAAGGGAAGTTTTAAAATGGTATAATATCATAAATTCCTTTCTTCTTTGGTTGAAATTAATTGAATGAATGATTTATTAGTTAAATCATTTGAAGCTGTTTTTGTACTGTTTTTCTGAGTTGCTTGAAAATGTCTGAAAGGAATGTGTTTTCATGTCGGGAATACAAAGATACTTTTAAAATGAAATTATACAAATTTTGTCATCATTCAGACTTTTTGTTATGGGAGTTATTGTTCTGTTGGGTTGTTTGAGATTGCGATGTTCCATTTTGGCACAAGCTGTTTTTGATACCCTGGACAAAAACACTCAAAGGTCAACAAACTCATTTCGCAAGTGGTACTTGATGGAATTACGGAGCATCTAAACAAATATTTATATTTCTTGACATTACTCTGCAAGGCACTTTTTACAGATGTTTCAAGAGTGAAGTTTTTATTGATATACTATGTAGTTTAGATTCCTTTATCACTTGGCCCTGTCAATTTATCTACTATTTATTTATCCTTCTTTCATTTTTCTTGTTACAGAGCATTGGTAATGACGCATCTCCAAGATGGCAAACTTCAAGGCCAAGTACCAAGCACTCCAAGTCCTTCAGCGACTGGCATCTGGCGAGAAACTACCTGACAAAGGGAGGAGCAAGAATCTGTCACCACGGAAACCAGGTGTCCGGAGTGCAGATGACATTCTCAAAGAGAAATACACAGAGCTAGCAGAGCTGGTGGCCTTACAGCATCTGGAGAAGCAAGCAGTGTCGGCCCTGCAGAAGATGTATGTGAGTCCGCCCAAGGAGGAACGTCGGTCTAGGAGGAGATGGAGGGATGGAGAGACGGGAAGGAGGAGGGTGAGGAAGGAAGATGGAGGAAGGGAGGAATCAAAGAAGCAGAGGCCATTGTCCGCTTCGTCCGTCTCATCGTTCTCATCCGTTAAGTCACATTCTTCATCTGCCTCCTCTGCCTCAAGGGTATCGTCATTGTCAAATGCCTCAAAGTCATCATCAATGTCAAATGCCTCAAGGTCATCATCCATGTCAAATGCTTCAAGGGCATCATCAATGTCAAATTCTTCAAGGTCGTCCACAATGACAAATGCCTCAAGGGCATCTTCAGGATCGAACTCCTCAAGAGCATCTTCAATGTCAAATTCTTCTAGGTCATCTTCTAAGTCAAAGTCATCATCTACCCCTAAACCAGTGGAGAGGCATTTTGTTACTATTGTAGAGGAGGAAGAGGAGGTGGAGATTGTTGATCAGGATGCCATTGATGAAAGACAGGTTGTTAAGTTTGATGAACAGCTTGCTCAGGAGAATGAGGAGGAAGCAAGGCTGAAGAAGGAAGCATCAAAACGGACAAGGAAAGTTTCATTTGTTCTAGAGACACAAGAGCAGAGTAGTGACAATGAGGATGAGTCAGAGGAAAATGATGAAGAAGTTCTTGAAGATCTGGAGAGGTTTGTTCCAGGGGAAGAGAGCTCTTCTTCTCCAAGACAGCCTGAAAATAAAGAGGAGCATGGTAATTTGGATCCTACACCGCGCTATATCGAGATTGAAAACAGTCTACTCCGCGAAATCCTGAGCCCCAGATCCCCTCGGCGTGGATTCAAGCTCTCACCTCGATCAGAAGACGTGTCACCAAGTCGAGAAAGGTCTAAATCACCGAGGCGTAGACACCGAAGCCCTTCACCCAAGAGAGCATGGGAGACATTTAATTCTATCCCACATCCTCCTAGACCTGTAAAGGACATTAAACCATGCGATCATAAGCTTAGCAAAACGGACAACCCTGACATTAAAAAGTGGTTGCGGCATAAGAACGCGCTGATCCGTCGGGAGAGAAAGGCAGAGCTGAAAAAGGAAAAGGAAGAACAGAGAGCAGCTGAATTTGCAGCTCGCAAAAGGTTGGACAGAGTCACAGAATCTGAGGAATTCTATCATACGTGGATGGCGGAAAAGAAAAGGGTGTTGAGACAGCAGCGAAGGAACGAGCGCCATGCGGCCAAGGAGCAGAAAAAGAAAGAGGAAGAAGAGCGGGCAAAGCGAGAGGAGCTTTTTCGTGAGAAACAACGGCTCTCTGTTTCTTCCTTTGGCGAGAAAGTGCCATCCCCAAGAAGAGAGAAAATAAGGAAGAAATCTGGGAAGGGTAATGGTGGAGAACGCGACTCTCCACGCAAGAAGAACTTCCCATCAGCAAACCCAATGAAGGGGATGAGCTACGATGACTGGGTGCGACAGAAGATGAAGGAGGATGAGGTGAACAGGAAGAAAGAAAAGCAGAAGCAGAAGATCGACCCGGACTTGGAGGACATTATTCCGAATTTCGCGAAGGAAAGGATTGAACGAGCGAAGAAAGGTAAGGGGAACCGAATCAATACTGGTTTGCGGCAGGAGAAAGATGAGCGACCCGAGTGTGATCGTGTTTCTCCTGAGAAGACGGAAACGGCCAAGCCCTACACATGGGCTAACAGTGCAACAACCGCCTCCACGCAAAAGAAGGGAAACAGGAACGGAGATGCAGGAGAGCGTGGTGGCCTGCAAAGACCGTCAACCGCTCGTAATCACATCCGAAGCACATCTCGTAGGGAGAGACCGCCCTCGGCCCGCTCCAACCTACCCCAAGGTGGATCGGAAAGACCGCCCTCTGCCCGCTCTGCGAAAGCTCGTGGTGGATTCTCACCGTCGTTTGAACGGCCAGAGCCGCAGGGAAGCGAGAGTAACGACGACCATTCGGAGCATAGTGCAAACATCCACAAGAGTAAGCCAGGGGGGTACAGAAGCAAAGATGGAAATAATAATAATAATAATAGAAATCAATCAAGTGGGGATTTGGTTCAAGAGAAAGCCCTTGTTCAGAGAAGTCAATCACAACCTATAGCCGACCCTGAAGACCTTTCAATCTTTTTGACAGAATTTGATGCATAGTCTTTCAATGAAGCTAAGGCTAGAAAAAAATTATCCGGGGATGCCCAAGACTGAAAGACCCTCTGAAATGGCTCAACCTGAACTTTTTTTCCTTTTTTTTTCATTTGCTATTCATTCAGATTTGATGATTAATATATCTTGAAAAAGTCATTTTCAGTAGGAAATCATAAATAGAAATGTGATATAAAGCCTGGACAAGTCTTTTTCAGGAATTTTAGGACATTTTATTCCACATGAACTCTGTTTGAAAAAAAGTAAATAGAAAAAGACTTCAGACCAACCGATACAACTTTTCAAAATATTCATTATTGGGCATCCCCCCCCCAAAAAAAAAAAAATTGGGGGGGGGGGGGGGGGAGGGGCCTAAAGAGTCTCAAAATGACCCTTCTCAATTGTTCTAGCATCATTTGTAGAGATAGGAAAATTCACTGCCCAAGATATTTTTATGAAATCGCGCCACTGATCAATTACCTCCAATTAATGCCTTCCATAATCATTGCATAAATGCGCAATTTAAGACTGGAATTTTAATTTCTTCCATTATTGATTTTGAAGTATATCTGAAAAGGCACCTTGATACGCAAAATTGTGACAATCATGGGGGCATCAGAAATTGTAGTTAATAATGTCAAAAGGGTTGCATTGATACTAATAGAAATGAAATTTAGAATCTAATTGACTGGATCAAATTGAAATAATTTGTAGAAATGTCTTTGAAAAAGAATACATTTGCATCATTATATTTATTCTCGGGACAGCGCAATTGATCTCTCATATGAAAGCTGGATACAACATTAACCCATATGAGATGTGGAAAAGGTTGAAGCCGTTGCATGGTGGCCACACTACTCTAACTTGCTGTTGGGTAGTGTGTATTTTAAGCTTGAGTGGTTATTTTTATTCACATCAGAATATGGTAAATTGCCAGTGTGAAAGGAGTAGTAAAATGGCCGCCGCCTAATTGATTCACCAAGAAAAGCCAATGATACAACCAGTTTCAATTGAGATCAATGGGCCGCAACTGCACCCATCATTCATAATTTTTCAATTTCCTAAAAATGATTTGAGAAAATGTATTGCTTGTGTTATGTTTGCGGGAGGATTATCACCTTGAAAAATTGTGAAATGCAGTTCATGCACAGTCTGCTTTCCACATGAATCTGTCTTGAAATATTATGCAATTCCTTAAAGGGGAATTACACCCAGGCAATAATGTATGGTCAGTAAATGAAGAAAAATGAGATGAACAAATTGTGAAAATTTGAGCAAAATCGGATAATCCGTTCAAAAGTTATGAATTCTCAAAGTTACCATTTCCACCTGTGCTGGGCATCCTTGAATTGGCAACGTATATAGCCAATTAGCATAATCCGTGATGTCATACATGGAGAACTCCTCATTCACTTTGTATATAAATTTACTAAAAATGGATCAATATCATATTTCAAATGAGGAATCAACACCGTTCTTTCTGGAATGCTTACAGAATCAATGTGGCTATGATATACTTAATCGAAAAGATACAATTTTGTCTACTTTTCTGGAAAAAGAGGGTGTAAATCAAAACTTTGAAAATTCGTAACTTTTGAATGGATTATCCGATTTTGCTCAAATTTCCACGGTTTGTTCATCTTATTTTTCTTCATTTAATGATAGCAATGTCTGAGTGTAGTTCCCCTTTAAAGTGTAACACACCTGTTTGCCTTGAAGATTCACATAAGAATTTGTATTTTATAGCCACTGAACAAATATTCTATAATGATATCACCAAATGATTATTTGTTTTTAATGCAGTGAACTTGTGAAACATGATTCTCCACTTGGGTAGATTATGTTGTAAAAAATAATTTTGGCGTAGCTCCCAAATCTCATGTCTAACTTATAAAAATTTATTTGGAGAGATACATACTGTAGTTTGTGATCTCAGAAAAGTTGTTAGTTGCCTGCAAAGCACACCTAATAAAAGAGAAAATGCATTATAGATTGCATTATTTGAGGATTTTCAGAAATGGATGTATATTCGTTTTAAAATGCTACATACAGAAGTATTGTGAAAAACAAAAATTGCCATGGGGTGCTTCTAGCAGAAGCTTAAAATGCACTGTCAATCAGTGTTTATCCATTTTGGGATAGGACAAATTCAGAATCTTATGAAATTAGTTTTGTTAGATATATATAAGCAGAATGAACAATATAAACATTCCAATATGCATTTGATAGAATAGTTACCCTCTTGCGTTCTTCCCACAAAATCGACTGAAATCACTTTTAAAGATATTTATTTTTTTGTATGATAGGCTGATGTTAGGAATTTTTTTTAATACCAGAGCTGAATTATAGCTGAGAAGCAATTGCTTGATTTTTAGATTGAAATTATCCATCAATAATTTCCTTTTGAGCTTTGTACACAAATGTATAGTTGGCGGATGGAGATTCTATGAGTTGTAGTTTCCATTTTTAGTTACGATTGGTTGAGTATTTACATGTGGTCAACTCTGCTTAAACCAATCTGTTTTGAAAGCAAATCTTAAAATTGTCAATATGGAGGTTTTGATTTCATTCGTCACAGTCACAGTCACAGTTGACCGAAATGGTCAACCGATGTCATCTTATCTACTGTTCTTGCTCATTCACTTCCAAAAGCTGGTTCGATTTCAATGACTAGTTCCAGATGATGTCACAATCTCCTCTATGCAAGAGGCACATCCTCGTCTAGGGGCTAGTCACAGATCAGTGAGCGAGCCGTGAAAATCGAGTATTGCTTGTCATAGGGGGTGTTGTTCAAAAGTTGCAATTGATCGCAAGTTGCAGTAGATCAGAACGGACCAATCGAAATCATTGTTTCATGCGCATCGTGCTGAAAGCGCATTCATGTGTGAATGAGAATGGGTGTTACAATTTGCGACTGATTTGCAGATGAATTCAGTGCGATCAATTACATCTTTTTAACAACACCCCAAAAGATTGGACAGTGCACGAGAAGGCTAGTCAACGATAAATCATAGTTTTGACAAAATAATGCACAGCATGTGACATATATACACTTGGTCGACTGTGACTTTGACGGAGGAAGTCGAAATCCTACATAATATACTGGAAGCAATTTGAGATCCACATCATGCAAGCATAAAATAGGTTCATAGGAATTTTATGGGGAGGGTGTGCAAATACATGATTTGTACCAATACTGCAAGTCATTTACATTTGTACAATTTCTGCTAAATTATTTATTCATATGCAGCTTGTTTACAATATATACATATCAAAAAGCTTTATTTTTAGTTAAAAGAGAATATTCTATGCAGCCATTGAACAAATTGCGCTTTCATTCAGGTATTAAAAAAAATTGGCAATAGGGAGCAATCAAGCTTGTATTTGAACTAAAAGTGTTTTTGTGAATTTTTTGTAAAAAGTTAGTGTTAAGTAAATGTGTGCAATCCCAGTGTGTATGTAGCCGTAGACGTATTTGTTGCTCAAAGCAATCAGGAAAATCATTGACAATTATGCAGATTATTTAACTCCATGAATTTTTTTTCAATGTTGACAAATCACTAATTAAAATTGTACTAATTCTAAGAATTAACTGAATCCTTATCAGGTGACCAAAATTAAGGCATTATGCATTTTTGTTTATCATTGAGCATTTTTCCGGTGATCTTTTACATACCTACATGTATGTCATGAAAAGCCTGAAAACTATGATTTTAATTGAACCAATTTGTATTTTGTTTATACTGTGCCAAGTCTTTCTTTAGTGCATTAGAATAATAGATTCTAGAAGAGTGATATACACTATCGATCAAAATAAAGTTAATAGTGTCCCACCATGTCCCATGAAAATACATGTGTTTATATAGGCCTTGGTGGGACATGGTGGGAATCTTTTACCTTTATTTCAATCAATACTATATTCCATATGCATAGGAAAGGATCATCAGTTGTTCGTAGAGTCGTGTGCATATCCCAGAATATCTTATAAAACACAACCCACTTGTTCCGACCTTTATCAAAAGCCGGGGTTATGAAACCGGTACCTTCGTTGCGTTTCATAAAGCTTCTCTTAGATTTACGCACCACTCTATGAATGACTGGTGACCATTTCCTTCACTCAATGACAAATCATGTTGCTAAATCAGATCTGAGAAAGGGACACCAGTCATTAATAGAGTCGTTTGTAGATCTACAAACAGCATTATGAAACAGGCACCCGATCTGGGCAGTGTTTCATGAAATCATTCTCAAAGTTACAAACGATTTAGAGAAAGACTGGAGTATTATACGCGTAAAATTCCTTCAACACAAGAACTGATAGCAGTCATGCGTAAAGTCTTTTTAAATTTTTTTTTGAGAACAGAGTTTTTTCAAGTTACAAAATTTTCTGCATGACTGGTATCAGTTCTTGAGCTCAATGATGATCGAGGATCTTATGTATATTACACTCGTTAAGGTATTCCAGTCTCTCTTTAAGGACGATTTGGTGAAACACCGCCCAGGGGTGAATTAGAGATCATTACTACATAGTAATGTAGTTTTATCTGCCAGGCATTTATTTGTGTGTCGTTGTGAATTTGCATGAAATGTACTGTAGTTTACAAAATGTGATTAAAGTGAATTTGAGAAATCTAATTGTGTTCCGCTTGTGGATTTTTTCAGAATGATTGGGAAATTTTACAGTTTTGTCAATTACCCATTATGCTAACAGAGAGTGCATGTCTGGATGAAATTTGATATTATGTGTGTTGCCGATGCTATTTGTTTCATACAGTGATATTGAATTTCAATTAATTTCAATGAATAGTTGTTACGATATTCACTCTTTTGGGGCGTAATGTACATGACAATTTTGTGGAATTGGATATCAAAGGTTAGGATGGAGAGGATGTTAATGACAATGACTGATGATGATGGTGGAAATGGTGATGATTATGGTGATGAGGATGAGGATGATGATGATAACTATGATGGTGGTGATGATGATTATAGTGATGACGATGACGGTGAGGATGATGGTAATGGTGCTGGTGAGTGGTGATGGTAATGATGATGGTGATAATGGTGATGGTGGTGGTGATGATGATGGTGATGAGGAGGATGATGATGATGATGGTGATGTTGGTGGTTATGGTAATACTGATGGTGGTAGGGATGATAATGACGAAGGTGTTGGCAAATGATGATATGAGGATTTTTATGAGGAAAACGAAATACATATTGAAGACGACAATGGTGATGGTATTGTTGATACTGGGAGTGGAAGGAGATGGGAATAATGATGATAAAGATAGTGATGTGGTGAAGAAGATGATGATCCTCGTGATGATAACAAAGTGACTATGATGATTGCATTTGGACAATCCTGTTTAAATGTCATGTTATGCTATCAAATAACAGGGCAGCACCTGACAACTGTTCATTTCAAAGTCAACGGGTATATGTATGGAATAGAAATAACCAATAACACACATATACAGTCAAACCTGTCTATAGTGGCCACTGTCTATAGTGGCCACTGTCTATAGTGGCCACTGTCTATATTGACCACCTGTCTATAGTGGCCACTTAGATTGATTCCCTCCAGGTGAAAATGCATGTAATAGAACCTGTGAATAGAGGCTACCTGTCTACAGTGGCCATTTTTTCTGTTTCCCTTCGGGTGGCCACTGTAGACAGGTTTGACTGTAATTACTTAGATACATGCTTAGTAAACACACAAATTAAACACAAAAAACAGCTCTGTATCTCACAATATGATTCCCATCACACCCCAGGTGACATTTAATAATACCTGCTACAAGCCTCAAGGTATTATCAGAATAATTTTTACACACATTTTGAAATATTTTTTACTCCATAATCATCATTTTAAATGATACATATAATTTTCAATAAATTGAAGAAAAAGAATAAATAGTGTCAACCTTGGCTAAGTCGACCTTATGTAAGTCAAATAATCGCCTAAAGGCCACCGCACACGACACAACTTCTAGTTGTACGACCTTACAACCAATTTCGCAAATACCGAAAATGATATAATACGCCGTCTCACAACAAAGCACTTGATAGTGGAAACTTGGTGAAGTACTGATAACAAGGACCTCGCTATAAGAAGACGTACAGCATGCATCAGTATTTGCAAAATTTGACATAAGACTAATAGTCGTATAATGAGCGGTGGCCATAAGTCAGAGGTCTTTCTCTTTTCTCTTTACATTACATTCTTTACCCCTTACGAGTCAAATTTTCTTTCTTCGGTCTCAACAAAACCTGACTTTAGCAAGGTTGACTCTAAAAGTACATTGTAACCTTCGAAACTCAGAAACTAATTTGCAATACACCCCATAAATTTATGAAAGTAAAACATTTTTTGTTTCTTACTTGTTTCTCAAAGCCTCTGAAATTGACTCAAATTTGGTCCTTTTCTTAATGTCCACAAATTCCCTGCACAATTACAATCTTGTGAGATAATTTTGAAGGACTTGATATTAGTTTGGTCATCTAATGAGTACCAGTATCACATTGTCAAGAACGAAAGATATGGCATTAAATCTTCAACGATTTCAAAACTTTTACAAAGTACATTGTAGCTATCAGGCAAGTGGACTTTCAACTTCTAAATATAGTCTATTACTGGAGGTTTATTATTTATTTTTTCTTTTATTTAACATTTCTTCTGAAACTAATAAATAATTCTAAACATAAAGGAAATGATTATGATAAATACATTTTTTTTGTCTGTGATTTTTTAATAATATTACAGGTCAATTGATGCGATTTTTTGTATTTTTTTTAATAAATATTTCAAAATGCGTAGGCCTACTTCTGTTGATGTCTTTTCAGGAAATAATTGTTAAACTACCGTCACACAATTAAAAATAAAATGACCCTTACTTTTAACATTTGTATGCAAATCAAAGGTCCTACAAGAACATTTTGCACCTTTTGCCTTGTTTGGCAAGTTGCATTTTTAATCGCTTACTCTCACACCAATTTCTCTGGCTCAAAACATAAAACCAAACAAGGCAGCTTCACACATATACATGCATAGACCTATGACATTAAATTAGGCTGAGCTGTTGGTGAAATTGGTCAAATAAAGTTATAAGAGAGGGCCTATTCAAAAGTAATTCATTGAAAATTCAAAATGTATAATTCTTGAACTACATGTATAAAATCATCACTTGGGCAAGTGACAATATCATTTACTGGCTTGATGGCTTAATTTTGCCACCTCACAAGTGGGTTTGTAATGCCAGGCAGTTATTCTTAATTTGCTCTTGTCTATTTGCCAAAAATTAAAAACACAGATACTGTAACACATCTTCATTGATGCTTCTTTTCATCATTCAAATGATCTATATATTTGATCCTGAAGAAAATTACAAGAAACCTAGATAAAACCAGGGTATAGCCGCTTCCATATTCAGTGCTAAGATAAAATTATTTAAATTTTCAAACTATGAGTTGGATAAACTAAAAAATTTCTTGTCATACAAGATTTTTATATTGCAGTGGAACCTCGTTATAAAGAGGTCGGACATAGCGAGATACCTGTTATAACAAGGTTATTTTACCGGTCTCAGCTCTTTATAGTTCTTTGTTTTTGTTACCCTGATATAGTGAGGATCCTGATATAACAGATAATATTCACGGTCCAAAGGACCTCATTATAAAGAGGTTTCACTGTATAAACAGAAAATCAATCCCATTTATGGACATTTATAAAACAAAATAAACAAATAATAGATATATTTAAAAAAAAAAAATCTGAACATCATTCATAGACTTCATACTCTAATGACAAATTTCACTCTGAATTGAATCATCTTGTATATAATCTTTTGCTTTTTGAACAAAATGAAATGAAACATGACAGTATTTCCTCAATTTTTTTATAACAAAATCAGCTGTAAATGAACTTGGCAAGGAACAACATGGAGTACCGAATTTATAACATAACTGCCTATCCTTTAAGCAGAGAAATGGCTGTAAACTGAAGATGCTTGTGCAATGTCTAAAGCAGCGCGGGCTGGTGCTGGGACTCACATTGTTAGCAACTGATGTGATCACCGGAACCATACTTGCGTGATATGGTGTAGAGTCGGTTACCATGGCGATGAATTATTGATGTCTCACTTCAATAATAAATTTTATATATTCTGAGTGACAGAAGTGAGCTGCCTAATTTTGATGCAAATGATTTCTTGATGTTAGGTTTACGAACATTATCATTACTATTATTTTATCAATCATCATAATTCTCATGAGCATTATTATCAATTTGTAATTAATGAGTTGCTTCATCAGAAATGTACTGCAAAGGAATCATATCAATGGAACAGGGTACGATAATAATTTACAATCAATCATTGAGACTTTTAATCATGGCAGCGAGAGGACTTCATAAAGATTGACTAAGGGAGTGTTGCTAGAAATTTGCAATCAATTGCAAGTTGCGCTTGAACGGCATGCACCAATCAAAATCACTGTTTCATGCACATCTTGAAATGAGCGCAAACCATGCACAAATAAAAACATGCGTAGCAATTTGTAACTGATTTGCATTTTATTTGCAATTTATCACAAGATTCTAGCAACACACCCGAGTGATTTCATTATGGTAACATATGGCAGCAATTTACAGAGAATCATCAAGTCTTTTGATTTGTTCTGAATAGACATTTTTCAAGGTTTCATACTCTTCCCGCATGGAATCGTCCTCGTCGCACGTATCCATACTGTCCACGCGACGCATCGTGCCTTTGCGTCTTCGGCTTGCCGGCGTGTTACCCAGCCCATCTTCGCTCCCCGAGAATGACGTCGACATCGTGAAGCTACTGTTTTCTCGGTTGAAACTTTCTCCTTCACTTCCCAGGTTCATGAGCTGTTGGGTGTACACACTCCGAAGATCAAACTCCATGTCCGATCCTGGCGAAACTGCCAATGATGGCGCTCTTCGATGTCCCGTTGGGGGACCACATGATGAGCGTGTTGAATCACCGGTTTTCTTAGAGGTGGATGATGTTTCACTAGGACCCTGTATGTTGGGCTTAGACCTCCTGGCAAGATCATGTAACTCTTTCTTCGGACCCTGATTGGCTGAACTAGCACCTTTTGAGCTGGCGAGACTTTGTGTGGAGGTAATAGACTTGACGGCGTCAGACCCTGAACTTGGACCTTCTTTGGATGAAACAGTTAGTTTCGCTTTTACGTCCTGACCCGAGTTTTCTGGACCACCACGAGCGCTTGGAGCGGCCCGTTTCGTTGGTCCTGCATCAGTTTTATCTAATACTGTATTCCCACTGCTTGACTTCTGCGCTGCAGTAGATTGCACGTTCCCCTCAGCCCCACCCCTACCTTTTGACGTAATGCTCATCTTCCCGATATCCCCTACGCTAAATCCTGTTGATCCTTCCACCGTGTTGGACAGCTTCGCGGTCTTTCCTGATCGCTTACATGGCTTCCGCTCTTCGAAATCCACCTCATCGCTATCATCACTGCATAAATCAATTATGCTTGCCTCTTTCTCCGTCAGCTTCCGCTTCTTCGCCTTACCATGCTGCGCCTCACCTTTCTTCCCCTCCGCAGCCTTGCCACTCCCTCCATCATCCTCCTTTGTCTTCGTCGCCGGTGCATCCCCTCTCCCCTTCTGACCTTTCACCTTTGACCTCTGACCTTCCTCCATCTTGAAAGGTACCGTGACTGCCCTCTGCGGTTTAGCGTTGAGCACCCGAGCCTTGGGGCCAGGCAGGATGTAGCTGATGGTGTTGTACGGAGTGAAGTGGAAATCCTCGCGCAGGTACCCCTCCAATAGGAAGTGAGCGATGAGGTACTCGTAATCTTTGCCTGCCATCTTCTTGGCTTGGTCTGGAAAAGTAAATGAGAAAAGGAGATCGTGCAATGAAGCCCCTTTTAAATTTGATGTGCCACCCCCTATCCCTGTATACTGTTAAGACTTTGCCTGGTGGTCCAATATTGTGTACATACGTTGGAGATGGGGTAACATTTCACTACATTTATGCTATTTTCTACTCATGTTACAGATACATTTGCCTACCTTTAGCGAGAGCAGCAACGCCACTTTTACTCAGGAGCTGATCAGTGAGTTTCAGAGCAGTGATCCTATCATCAGACTTCGCCTGGTGGTCCAGTATTGTGTACATACGCTGGAGATGGGGTAACATGTCCTTCTCGACAACTGAAACAATAAAAACCAAAGATGAAAAAAATTAATAATAGTGAACAGCTTTTGTATGGCATTTACCACCTCTTCATGAGAAATACCTAAGTGCTCTACAATTGCAGCATTATTACCCTGGCTTTAGCAAGGCAGCTATTAGGCACATAAGATTTTTTTCAAGGAATAAATTCCTACCAGGCATCCCTCCGTCTCACCTGGGTTGAGTGTAGCACAAAGTGGATGAAGCGATGGGTGGGATTCTAACCTACGACCCTGTTTGAAAGGCGAGAGTCAGAACCACTACACCACGAGGGATGCTAGGCTGAAAAGGGACAAAACTTACAAAATCGAAGGACATTTGCATTCATTCTTTGTTTGTTTTTAATATACAGTCAAACCTATCTTAGTGGCCGCCTGTCTATAGCAGCAACCTGCTTACAGTCGCTCCCTTTACTAATTGGCTCTCCCCAAACGAAAATGTGTATTATAGAGCCTGTCGATAGAGGTTACCTGTCTTCAACGGCAGGTTTTTCTGTTTTCCTTGGGTGGCCACTATAGACAGGTTTGACTGTATATTGAAAGATCTATCCCATAATACACTGATCCACCTCATCAAAGAGAATTCTGTTATCATCTGATGTTTTGTCCCTATTCCCCCGTTTTGTACACAGTATATTCTGGGGTACAGCACTGCATGCAGAAAATGTATAAAACAGAAAATGAATAAAGGATGATGACACCTATTTCTGTGCATAGTACCTAAGCGTTCACGAAAAAGCATGAGGTCTTAATCAAATTTTGCATAAACAAACAGATTAACAAAAGTGTGAGAAACGTGGCAAAAATAATCAGACTCTCAGCTATTCACTCCTGATGAAATCCCTAAATTCACAAGAAAATGAAGTACTGGAAATGAACTTAATCCCTCTCATAAATAAGCTCTTCATTTGTACAGAATGATAAGCCTTTCACAAAATGACTTATTTTCACTGAAAAAGTAAGGATTGCTCTCACCTTGCACCCCACTCTTGCATATATCACACATCCCATTACACCGGGCTTTGCTCTCCCATACTGGATTTGTATAATCATAAAGACAGATAGAAAATAATCGTCTATTGTGGTATAAAGGGCTGCTATTACCTTGTGCCCCAGTCTGGCATATATCATTACACCGGGCTTTGCTCTCCCATACTGGAATAGTGGATCGCTCCGAGATAATCATGAAGATAGATAAAAAATAATTGTATATTGTGGTCAATGAAAAAAAATGATTGCCCTTACCTTGTACTCCACTCTTGCATATATCACACATTTCATTGCATCGAGCTTTGCTCTCCCAGCGCTCCCCAAAGTGCTGACCAATCAGAGCTCTTCGACACCTGTCATTAAAATAAAAATGACTTTGATCATATAATGCAGAAATAAAACAGGAATTAAATTCATTTTGAATTGGTAGCCCACTCAGTGGTCTTTGACATCTGTCATTTCACAACAAAATATTTTGACTATATTAGAGAATAATAAGAAGGATAATCATTTTGCTGAAAACTAACGTAACGTTTAAATGAGTACATATTCATTTTTTCAATTACATTTCGGCTTGATAATGCATGTTAAAGAATGAAAGTATCACCATAAAGAAAGATTTACGACTGGGGAAAATAGATTCCCCAAATTAATTGCCATCTTTTCAAAATTGTTCAGAAAACAATTCTTGATGTTTTTAATGAACAAATCTTAAACGTAAATATGACTAATAGATCAGAATTTCCTGCATTAAAAAATACAAAATCCCTGATAATTTCCTCATGTAATTTCAAAATCTCAAAGTGATGTTTTCAAATGAAAGAAGACCTACGTAGCAGGTGATACACAGTATGCAACCATGTTATAGAGCTTCTGTTGACCCGTCTGTTCCGTCACAACCATTGTGCTTTGCCTGAAAACATCAGCTAAACCATAGTAGACTATACACTTGGCGGGTTCGTCATCGCGACCTATATAAATGAACAACATAGATTATTATTAGACCAGTCTGTTCTGTAACCACCATTGTGCTCTGTCTGAAGACGTCAGCTAGACCATAGTAGAGTATAAACTTTCATCATCGCGATCTACATGAATCAACAATATATATTACTATCAGACCAATCTGTTCTGTGAAGAACATAGTGTTCTACATGAGCACATCAGCTAGACTATAGTAAACTTTACATTTAGCTGGTTCATCATCGCAACCTACATAAAAGAGAAATATCAATTAAAATAAGACCAGTCAGCTCTGTAACTACCAATGATTGTGCTCTGCCTTAACACATCAGGTAGATCATTGTAGACTATACATTTGGCGGGTTCATCATCGCGACCTACATAAATGAACAATTTAAATGTAATGTTTTAAAGCGCTGTGATATATGAATGTCAATATCATTATTATTATTATTATTACTATCAAAGCCTTTTAATGTGCGTGGAAGGTGTGGACAGGTGTGATGCGCTAAACCATTGTAGTATTCTAAATTTAAAACATCAATCAAGAACTTGCCGATGAAGTAAAACATGAAATATAAAGTAAGGAATAGGATGTAGTTTGCTTGGATTGGCTATTCCCATAATGAACAAAATCTACAACTTCACCCTGATTTCCAATCATCATACTACCAAGATGATAGAATTTCATTTCTCTTACCAGCGCGCCCGCTCTCCTGGTAATAGTTCTCCATGGATTTGCTGAGTGAGTGATGTATAACAAATCTCACATCTGGCTTATCGATTCCCATCCCAAAAGCTACAGTTGCAACAACAACCTAAATAAAAAAAGACAAAGAGAAATCATAATAATGAATACTGAAATTATATTATCTGTGTATTGATGAGTATTTTATGAGAGTGGTGTACCAGACAAGTAATTACTTTGTGAGCTGCAGAGTAGGTTCATATTTTGTTTGAACAAAATCAACCCAGAGATGGATTAACACAAACATAAACATTGCGTGTCTGTTTTTTCACCAACACACCAACCCACGCACAAAATCAAAATTAATTCAGCCGAAACTCATTGCCATGCATCAACTCCGCGGGACACCAATCCTGCTGGTTGTCCACACGACTGACTGTTGGTTGGTCTTGGTTTATGACCTGTGAGCTGAATATAATTGGGCGGTTCGATCTTGAATTATAATAAGTAAAAAAAACATGTACCCAATCATGTGACATTACCCCAAGGTCAACATGAGCACCAAATGTATTTATGTTTCATTTCAAAGACGAAGTTTGATCAGGAGTTTGCAGCAAATGAAACACCAATACCAGCCTATAAAATCAACTATAAAGCAACCTACTGATATCTTCAATCGCGCGTACCTGTATATTGTTCTCCTTCCAGTTTCTATGCACACGGCTCCTGAACTGGGCATCCAGCATGGCATGGTAGGGATGGGCTTGGATTCCACCTTTCTTCAGACTCTCTGCAAGGTTCTCTGCATCTTTCCTCGAGAAGCAGTAGATGATCCCTGACTGACCTTTGAACTCTCCATTGATGAGTCTGATGAGCTCTTCAACCATTGCGGCTTGTTTTGATGGTTTTGGGCGCACCTACAGAGGATAAAACAAAAAATATATATATATATTTTAGACAATTGAGAGCTTAATTTCGGCTCTCATTGTGTCTGAGTATATCATTCTTCCATTAATGCAAATAAAATCACCACAGACAAAAGCGAAGTACTAGAAGCCACTATCACTGATCATCATATTATCATCACCCTCATCCTTATCACTTTCAGCGGCAGTATCGGCAGTAGCAGCATCATTATTTTCTCAATTCATAGAAGAGATTTGGTCCACTGAAGACAGCCATGAACACCCTTACAACTCCAAATGGCTCTCACTACAAATATCTTCATCATCATCATCACCATTATTATCATCATCATCACCACAACCATCATCATAATCTTTTTTTAATCATCATCATCATCATAAATTCACCAACATCATCATCGTCATTATAATCAACATCATCATCGTCATCATCATCGTCATCATCAACAACAACATCATCGTCATTTTCATCAACACCATCATCATAATCATTACCATCATAAGAATAATAATTATCATCACCATGCAAAGCATCCTTATAATTGTTATCATTATTTTTTCTTACTTCGTAAAAGAGATTTGGTCGATTGAAGCCAGCCCTGAACACCTGACAACCTTGCAATCCCAGAATGCCCTTCACATCATCAAGAACGTCCATCGTGGCTGTGGCAGTCAGTCCCAGAATTGGTGTTTCGGAGAATTGACGTTTGAGAAGACCAAGAATTTTATAATCTGCAAACGTAAAGAGCACACAGTGTGAATATATTATACAACTCAAAAATAAAAAAATTTGAATTCAAGCTACATCCGTACCCCTAAAAGGCCAGAGGGGTTGAATACCCCCCCCCTCGACAATTGGCACGACAGATATGTAACCAAAAGAGGCATCATCACAACGTTGTAGAGCTTTTTTCTTTAAAGTATTGCACAACTTTTTACAACCAATTTGTTGCCCCTGAGAGTTTGGTTTGATGCCACAGCAACTTGAAAACAAATTTTGTCAAGCTAAAAATGGCTCAATTTCGTGATTTTCTGTACAAAATTAATGTAAACCGCACTCTCAGTAAGTATTAATAAAAATAGTGATAGTCACTTTTATGGGACGAAATCAATTAATCTTAGCAAATAGAGATAAAAATCAATCTTTTACCTGGCCTGAAATCATGTCCCCACTGGCTACAACAGTGCACCTCATCAATGGCTATCCTCGCAAGCAAGTTAGCCTTATAAGCCTTCTCCAAGCAGGCCATGAAACGTTTACTCTTCGCAATCTTCTCCGGCGTCACGTAGAGCAGTTTGAGCTCCGAGCGTGCGTCGATCATCTGACGATGGACGTCCTTGACGGAATCAGGAGGGGTGTTGGAATTGAGGACGGTTGCGTTCACACCGAGCTCCTCTAATGCCATTGTTTGGTCTTCCATGAGCGAGACGAGGGGAGACACCACAAGTGTGAACCCTGGAATGAAGAAATAAAGTGGGACTTTATTTCACATCATCTTCTTTTTTTTCAGAAAAGTCAACAAAATGCTAATTTTCGGTTGGGGTATAGCATTTTTTTATCAATTCTGCATGTATTTTGAGATGAAATATGTTGCCACCTTACTCGAATTTGTTCAATTCTTAAAAATTGTATGTACAAAGTGAATTAGGAGTTGTCCAACATGACGTAACAGATTCCGTCAAATTTGCCGATCACACGGATCTCCATGAGCGGCAGTAATCATCAAATCTCTGTGAAATTCAAAACTTTTGAAAGGATTGCCCGATTTTGCTCAAATTTTCACAGCTTGTTCATCTGATTTGTCTTCTTTCAATGAGAACATGGCAATTCCAGGGGTTGATTCCCTTTGAACAATGTAGCCACTTCAGTTCTCACTTGAACTAATCTCCCAACATATAGCTACTATTAGCTCATGATGATGGTCCATGGTATGCCCCCCAATGGGGGTCAGACAACTTAACTCAGTCTAACATTGCACTATTTATTTGTGAGTATGCAATGAATTCTTGTTATATCATTGACCGAGTTGTCCCAGAGGACCCCCCCCCCCCCC
>BQKZ01000862.1:22879-35825 GCA_036244855.1 Temnopleurus reevesii
ATGATAACATTTGCCTACCTTTATCAAGAGGAGCCACACTACTTTTACTCAGAAGTTGATCAGTGAGTTTGAGAGCAGTGATCCTATCATCAGATTTGGCCTGGTGATCCAGTATGGTGTACATATGCTGGAGATGGGGTAACATTTCCTCAGATTCACCAAGACTAGCTGCACTACTTCATTTGTGAGTTTTTTAGAGTGGTGCTGTTTTCTCTACTCTTAGCCCAGTGGTTTGTTATTCTCTCCATTACCCCAGAGAAATGATAACATTTGCCTACCTTTATCAAGAGGAGCCACACTACTTTTACTCAGAAGTTGATCAGTGAGTTTGAGAGCAGTGATCCTATCATCAGATTTGGCCTGGTGATCCAGTATGGTGTACATACGCTGGAGATGGGGTAACATGTCCTTTTCCACAACTGAAACAATAAAAATCAAAAACAAAAACAAAAATAATTTTATTTCATTTCTTCATTCTATGGGTTCTTTATGCAGTCATAAACACTACATTAAAAAGTGACAAAGATAACATTGAATACAAAAATATACATTGAAATACAAAAAAAGAAGAAATATACACTGCCAATTGAAAAAGACCCAAAACAAAAATGGCAAGGGCGGCACTGCAGGGCTGCAGTCGGAGAGGCACCAGCCAACTATCCCCCCAGAAAAACAAAACCAAAGACTCTGAGCGAACACACCCAGTAATAATGATAGTGTACAGAAGTCCCTAAGCGCTCTACAATTGCAGCATTATTACCCTGGCTTTAGCACTCCACTCTTACATATATCACAAATTCCATCACAACGGGCTTTGCTCCCCCTTACTGGATTTGTATAGTGCTAAGGGACATGTAATCATGAAGATAGATATGAAAATATGGTATATTGTGGTCGTTGACAGGCGAAATAAAGAATTGCTCTTACCTTGCGCCCCACTCTGGCACCTATCATTACAACAGGCTTTGCTCTATCATAATGGATTAGTATAGCGCTCCAGGATAATCATGAAGAAAGTAGAAAAAATTGTTGAGTTTGATCATTGACAGGCAAAATCAAGGGTTCCTCATACCTTGCGCCCCACTCTTGGATATATCACGAATTCCATTGCATCGAGTCTTACTCTCTCATACTGGATTTGTAGAGCGCTCAGGGATAATCATGATGATGGATACAAAATAATTGCATATTGTGGTCAATGAAAAAAATGATTGCCCTTACCTTGTACTCCACTCTTGCATATATCACACATTTCATTGCATCGAGCTTTACTCTCCCAGCGCTCGCCGAAGTGCTGACCAATCAGGGCTCTTCGACACCTGTCAGTCAAAAAGATAGATACTTCATTTATAAGCAGCTAAACCAGGGGGGTGTTTCATCAAGATTTGTCGCAGAGACAATTAGTCAGTGCTGACAAATTCCTTGATTGTGATTGGATGAAAAGCAGTATCGCTGACAGTTGCTATGGGAACTGTCGGAAAATGACTCCTTGTCGCTGCGACAAATCTTGATGAAACACCCCCCAGGGGTCTTGACATCTGTTTTTAAACAAAGAAATATATCTGTTTATAATTCAGAATTACATGAAGGATATCTATTTTGTCTAAAACAGCTCTCTTTGGGTTTCAGAAAGGGGAAGTATTTGTTTTGCGAACTTTTAAATTGATTGTGCCTATCAAACCATAATGAATATAACATCAAAATGATTAATTGCTAATGAATTCCCAAAATATCAAATCCTGTGCTGCAGGTTTGAGCCCTAGCCACAGTCTTTTTAGACGGTGATCATAAATGTCGGTTTCCTAGTGTAAATATTCAAATTTGAATGATACTGGCCTCCCTCCGTCCCTCTTTCTCACACTCAAAAGTAAAGAAAAAGTTCCAGAACCTTACAGAACGACATTTTAGAATATATTTTGCCTGGATCTGAATTTTCATTCCCTCCCAACCTCCCCCCCCCCCCAAAAAAAGATTTTTACATGAAGTAATACTTACGTAGCGGGTGAGACACAGTATGCCACCATGTTGTAGAGTTTCTGCTGACCTGTCTGCTCCGTCACTACCATTGTACTCTGTCTGAAGACGTCAGCTAGACCATAGTAAACTATACACTTGGCGGGTTCATCATCGCGACCTACATAAATGAACAATTGAAATGTAATATTGCAAAGCGCTGTCATACATATATCTGTAAGAGTGCTATATAAATGTCAATATCATTATTATTATTATCATTACTATCAAACCAGTCCGTTCTGTAACTACCATTGTACTCTGTCTGAACACATCAGCTAGACCATAGTAAACTATACACTTGGCGGGTTCATCATCGCGACCTACATAACAAATTATACATCCATTATTTGTTTCAAATAACACCTATAAGTCATAGAGTTCCTTGGCTATTCAAGTTCACAAGATGTTACAAAAATGAAATCCCAACTCTTCAAAAGTACTGTTTTGCAATATTTTGTTTGTTTACACATTCTACTAAATAAAAATCCCATTTAGCTTAGCGAGTGGCAAGCATCTACATGTACATAGCACACTGCGCGCTGCTATTGGTTTTTAAATGTTGTAATTGATTATGCAATGATCATACATTCATTGCACGGGTGGTGACGTTATTACAAAATGGACTGAATGATCAATGACAAGAATGTTAATCTGTGTCATACAAATATGAATTATTACTTCACTTTCTATTCAGAGCACAAAGTTATTAAATTGTGTATCCAACCAGCAAATTTGAGGGGTGGTCAATCAAAGCCTTTTAATGTGCGGGGAAGGTGTGGACAGGTGCGATGCGTTATATCATTGTAAGATTCTACATTTTAAACATCCATCACTAAATGCAAGAACTTGCTGATGAAGTAAAATATGAAAGATAAAGTAAGGAATAGAATGTAGTTCGCTTGGATTGGCTATTCCCATAATGAACAAAATCTACAACTTCACCCTGATTTCCAAGCATCATACTGCCATGATGATACAATTTTGTTTCTCTTACCAGCGCGCCCGCTCTCCTGGTAATAGTTCTCCATGGATTTGCTGAGTGAGTGATGTATAACAAATCTCACATCTGGCTTATCGATTCCCATCCCAAAAGCTACAGTTGCAACAACAACCTAAATAAAAAAAGACAAAGAGAAATCATAATAATGAATACTGAAATTATATTATCTGTGTATTGATGAGTATTTTATGAGAGTGGTGTACCAGACAAGTAATTACTTTGTGAGCTGCAGAGTAGGTTCATATTTTGTTTGAACAAAATCAACCCAGAGATGGATTAACACAAACATAAACATTGCGTGTCTGTTTTTTCACCAACACACCAACCCACGCACAAAATCAAAATTAATTCAGCCGAAACTCATTGCCATGCATCAACTCCGCGGGACACCAATCCTGCTGGTTGTCCACACGACTGACTGTTGGTTGGTCTTGGTTTATGACCTGTGAGCTGAATATAATTGGGCGGTTCGATCTTGAATTATAATAAGTAAAAAAAACATGTACCCAATCATGTGACATTACCCCAAGGTCAACATGAGCACCAAATGTATTTATGTTTCATTTCAAAGACGAAGTTTGATCAGGAGTTTGCAGCAAATGAAACACCAATACCAGCCTATAAAATCAACTATAAAGCAACCTACTGATATCTTCAATCGCGCGTACCTGTATATTGTTCTCCTTCCAGTTTCTATGCACACGGCTCCTGAACTGGGCATCCAGCATGGCATGGTAGGGATGGGCTTGGATTCCACCTTTCTTCAGACTCTCTGCAAGGTTCTCTGCATCCTTCCTTGAGAAGCAGTAGATGATCCCTGACTGACCTTTGAACTCTCCATTGATGAGTCTGATGAGCTCTTCAACCATTGCGGCTTGTTTTGATGGTTTTGGGCGCACCTACAGAGGATAAAACAAAAAATATATATATATATTTTAGACAATTGAGAGCTTAATTTCGGCTCTCATTGTGTCTGAGTATATCATTCTTCCATTAATGCAAATAAAATCACCGAAGACAAAAGCGAAGTACTAGAAGCCACTATCACTGATCATCATATTATCATCACCCTCATCCTTATCACTTTCAGCGGCAGTATCGGCAGTAGCAGCATCATTATTTTCTCAATTCATAGAAGAGATTTGGTCCACTGAAGACAGCCATGAACACCCTTACAACTCCAAATGGCTCTCACTACAAATATCTTCATCATCATCATCACCATTATTATCATCATCATCACCACAACCATCATCATAATCTTTTTTTAATCATCATCATCATCATAAATTCACCAACATCATCATCGTCATTATAATCAACATCATCATCGTCATCATCATCGTCATCATCAACAACAACATCATCGTCATTTTCATCAACACCATCATCATAATCATTACCATCATAAGAATAATAATTATCATCACCATGCAAAGCATCCTTATAATTGTTATCATTATTTTTTCTTACTTCGTAAAAGAGATTTGGTCGATTGAAGCCAGCCCTGAACACCTGACAACCTTGCAATCCCAGAATGCCCTTCACATCATCAAGAACGTCCATCGTGGCTGTGGCAGTCAGTCCCAGAATTGGTGTTTCGGAGAATTGACGTTTGAGAAGACCAAGAATTTTATAATCTGCAAACGTAAAGAGCACACAGTGTGAATATATTATACAACTCAAAAATAAAAAAATTTGAATTCAAGCTACATCCGTACCCCTAAAAGGCCAGAGGGGTTGAATACCCCCCCCCTCGACAATTGGCACGACAGATATGTAACCAAAAGAGGCATCATCACAACGTTGTAGAGCTTTTTTCTTTAAAGTATTGCACAACTTTTTACAACCAATTTGTTGCCCCTGAGAGTTTGGTTTGATGCCACAGCAACTTGAAAACAAATTTTGTCAAGCTAAAAATGGCTCAATTTCGTGATTTTCTGTACAAAATTAATGTAAACCGCACTCTCAGTAAGTATTCATAAAAATATTGATTATTGTCACTTTCATTGGATGGAATCGATTAATCTTAGCAATGGAAACATTATAAATTCATTTTTTACCTGGCCTGAAATCATGTCCCCACTGGCTACAACAGTGCACCTCATCAATGGCTATCCTCGCAAGCAAGTTAGCCTTATAAGCCTTCTCCAAGCAGGCCATGAAACGTTTACTCTTCGCAATCTTCTCTGGTGTCACGTAGAGCAGTTTGAGCTCCGAGCGTGCGTCGATCATCTGACGATGGACGTCCTTGACGGAATCAGGAGGGGTGTTGGAATTGAGGACGGTTGCGTTCACACCGNTTAATGTAAACCGCACTCTCAGTAAGTATTCATAAAAATATTGATTATTGTCACTTTCATTGGATGGAATCGATTAATCTTAGCAATGGAAACATTATAAATTCATTTTTTACCTGGCCTGAAATCATGTCCCCACTGGCTACAACAGTGCACCTCATCAATGGCTATCCTCGCAAGCAAGTTAGCCTTATAAGCCTTCTCCAAGCAGGCCATGAAACGTTTACTCTTCGCAATCTTCTCTGGTGTCACGTAGAGCAGTTTGAGCTCCGAGCGTGCGTCGATCATCTGACGATGGACGTCCTTGACGGAATCAGGAGGGGTGTTGGAATTGAGGACGGTTGCGTTCACACCCAGCTCTTCTAACGCCATGGTTTGGTCTTCCATGAGGGAAACGAGGGGGGAGACCACGAGTGTGAACCCTAGAACAAAATAAAAAGAAAAAGTCATTGCTAAATTAACCGCATCATAGTCGCTTCCAACAGGTCCACAATACCACCCGGGTAGAGTGCAGTACAACATAGATTTTATATATCATTTTGCTCAGGTCATTTTTAACAATATTTGCCTGGTTTGAAAAAAGACTTGGATATGGAGTTCTGTGTCATGTTTCATTAAGCTGTTCATATGCAAAACCCTTTTAAATGATCCATATTTGGTGAGTTAGCAATTGTGTGCAGAGTTCAAATTTGAACAGATTCATGAGACAGGTCCCTACTGTCACCCTCCAACATAGCTGCCAACATAAAACTGTGGAAATAAGTAATAATTCTCCAACAAATTTATTTAGTAATATTCACATATTATACATTGAAATGTATCAAACTTATGTTGACAAAATTATTAATCTCTTGTGAATTTTACACAGAACATTACAAATCTACCCTCCAAATAAGTAATAATTTCCTAAAAATTAGTAACAGTTGACAGCTATGCTTCAATCACTCCTACAGAAGACTATTACTAACCCTTGCTGATTAATGCTGGAAGTTGGTAGCAGAGACTCTTGCCCCCACCAGTAGGCATCAAAAGGATGACATCCCTCCCACTCAGCGACGCATTCATGGTTTTCTCTTGAAGTGGGCGGAACTTTTTTATGCCAAAGATTGTGTCCCGTAGACTGTGGAGCTTGGCTGACCACGGGTAGTCTGAAATGGAGAGAAGGAACAGGAAATAGAGAGAGGGTGAGAAAAAAAGGATGATTGAATACATCCTAGACAATACATGAACATGGAGGTCTTCATACTAGGCACCTTCTCTTCTTTTTATACAGAAAAATCTATCAATTCAATTTTAACCCATTGATTACTTAATGCTGTAATTCCCATAGACTTTGTGCAGGGACAATCCGGTTCCATTGGTCAGTGGGTTAATCTGAAATTTCAATAAGAAATCTGAAGGTAAAAGAACTGTGTATCATAATTTTTACATATTCCAATATAATTTCCTGCTTAAAGTTGCAGGAGTCACTTAATCTCTTCCTAACATTTATTTTTCTTTACTCAATTTATCCCAATCAGTGAGTTGAGCATCAAGACTAAGTTCATGGATTCTGCTAGACTTGTGTTCAAGCTGCTTCTTGTGTTGATAGAGCCTCTGATATTTCCTTGGGAGCTGCTTGATCCGTTTCGGACAAAATAATCATTTCATTAACCTGATCTCTCCCAGTCCGTGGATCCGGCCTGGAGACTGAGTTCATGTAGCCTACTGGACTGGAGCTCTAGCTGCTCCTTGCATTGGAGGAGCCTCACCTGTTTCCAATAAAACAATAATTTGTTTACCTGATCTTTCCCAGTCAGTGGATCCGGCCTGGAGACTGAGTTCATGGAGCCTACTAGACTGCAGCTCCAGTTGCTCCTTGCGTTGTAGGAGCCTCTGTTGTTTCTGAAGGAGACGTTCGATCTGTTTCTCCACATGCTGTAGCTCCTGGTTGACCTCCTCAAGCCCATGACGGATATCTGCGCTACCTGCATATAACAATAATTAATCAGGACAAATATCACTATCAAATGTATGAGCAATACTGAGAAAAAGAAATGACAAATCTGACAATCTCATTATCAACTATCATTTATAGACTATCTGAAGAGTAAATCCTCTGCCCTGCAGTTTTATGAGAACAAAGGACTGTGAGGGTGCTGTTTAAACTCAATCAATATTTATTTAAAAAAAAGATATATATCCTAATTGAAATCCATTATTTCCTTTACATTATTTGAACACTTTAATAATAATGCATCTTATTTACCAAGGGTAGCTGCTTTAGTTCATTGAAATGTTCTTCCAGTGGGCCCTGCAAGAACAAAGAGCTACTATTATCCCAATTAATTGGATTCAAGCCTCCAAGCATACTATGTATGCACAATTTCCGCTCTCTGGGAAGTATTCCAGCAGGCACTTCAAGGGGCTCAATTTGTAGTTACATCTGACCAGTTCCCACCCATACCTGGGTAGAGTGCAGCACAATTTCCTTGCTGAAGGAAATTAACATCACCAGTGGGATTCAAACATGCAACCCTCTGGTTGAAAGGCAATAGTCAGAACCATTACACTATGATGCTTCAAATAAGCATTAATTATCGGTTCCTCATTGGCCCATATTCTGATAGCGAGGTTTAAGTTAACCCTCGTCTAAATCTGTGGTTTAAGTATGGGTAGCCAGAAGTGCCAAAATTGTATTTACAATGTATAGTTCTTATGTTAACTGCTCTCTTTTCCCATGCTATAGTAATGTAGAAAGCTATTTAAGTTTTTATTCCAAGAGAGCTTTCAATACTCTGAGTGTCAAATGTGCTGGTAAATTAAACACCAACTGTTATAGATTCAAGCCTCTTTTGGCTTTCCATACTTAAACCACAGATTTAAACTCTAGTTTAAGTTAAACCTGATATCGGAATACAGGCCTTTGGGTTTAAAATGAAAGTAACAAATTCTCACCCTCCATGGTGGAGACCTCTACCTCCAGAAGACTTTACCCCCAACGATCTTCACAGCTGGTTTGTTTTTGATGATCGTCTCGCGGCCAAACTGTGAGCCACACTCGGGGCAGATGCCTGGAGTCTTGGTAAAGTCTGCTTTAGTCCGCTCAAGAAAACACTTAACAAGACCACCTGATGCAAAAATATAGACAACAGAAAAAATATAATACTCCTACATGATGCTAGTCTAGTTATGCATTTTTTTTTTTCATTTTAAATGTCTGTTCTTTTGATGCATTCAGTGACTTAATGACATATTAAATTTATTAAAAAAAAAGGAAAATATTGGTTCAGTAGGAGGGGACCCCATACTAAATTTTTTTTGCACATTTTAGAATGTAGCTTTACCAAAACTCATTTATCTTTCACAAAATCTTTTGTGCAATAATGTGTATGATACAATATATCATTTTATTTAGATTTGAAGACAAAAATTGGGGACAAAAATATTCGCTTTCACCAAACTTTACTTGGGCTTTAATTCTCAAGTGTGCTCAAGTAGTTCCCATCCTAGATCTTTTATCATTCCATGAACTATGTTTTATTATTAAAGGGGAACCAACCTCTGGAATTATCGTGCTCTCATTGAATGAAGAAAAATCAGATGAACAAACTGTGAAAATTTGAGCAAAATCGGACAACCCGTTCAAAAGTTATGAAGTTTCAAAGTCACTGAGATATGACGATCCCTATTGCTGATGGGGATCAGTGCAATCGGCAAATTCGATGGAATCTGTGACGTCATGTCAGACAACTTCTCATTCACTTTGTATATAGAATTTTAAAAAATGGATTCATGTAAAATTTAGAGTAAGGTTGAAACATCAATCTTCTCAAAATACATGCAGAATCAATTCAAAAATGTTATACCCCAATCGAAAATTGGCATTGACTTTTCCGAAAAAGGGAGAAAATGTGAACAATTGTATGAGTGAATGAGGAGTGAAAAAGTTGTACGAAGTGTTCCGAGTTTCTGAGCTTGGCAAGGTGCGTAAGCAAGGAAATTTTCATATCATTGTTGCCAATACGCAACACGCCGTCCGTGCGCGCTCGCAACCGGAAATCATGTCGATCATGACGGACTGACTTTAAGTGAACCCATCTATTCTCCAGCTTACCTGATCCTCCTTTATAGTAAGTTAGAAGAAGCGTTTGACACTGTTGGCAATAAACCTTGATCAGACGTCTCAATGGTGGTAGCATCTTTCATCCGAAGCGCCACTGAAACGGCATCCTAGAAAAGATGGAAAGAGAAATAATAATAACTCTATCAAGATGACTAAATATTATGTTTGGTCAGAAAGGACACAACATCTTTCTAATGCTACTGTATAATCATCATCTGACACAGGGGCTTGTTTTCTTAATGAATTAAAATGATAACATTCTTAAATTTGCAACACATTTAATAATCATTTTTTTCCCGTGCAAATTGGCAATTTTAAACCTGTTAACATATACTTTCAACCATGAAAATTCACCTTTCATCACTATTTATTAGCTAAACTAAGGACTAAGTTATAGATGCCTATAGGATGAAAGTGGAATCTCAGCAAAAATTGGGTCCACAATGCACAAATAACATTATCATTCAAATAATGCCATGAACACCCAGTTTTCTTTATCTCTATTCTCTATATGCCTCTCCTTTTTTCTGCTGCATTCTCGCTCTTCTTTTCTTATCTTGAGTCTTCTTCTATCTGTTTTTTAAATCTTTTTCTTTTCCTTTTCCTTCTCCTTATCCTCATCCATTTCTCTCTTCTTCTTCGTCCTCTTCTTCTTCTTCTTCTTCTTCTTCTTCTTCTTCTTCTTCTTCTTCTTCTTCGTCTTCTTCTTCTTCATTTTCTACTTCTTCTTTTTCCTCTTCTTGCTCTTCTTCTTCTTCCTGTTCTTCTCGTTCTTCTTCTTCTTCTTTTTCTTTCTCTTCTTCTTCTTCTCCTGTTTCTGTCTCTTCTTTTTCCTCTTCTTTTTCCTCTTCTTCTTCCTCCTCCTCCTCGCCTCGGACAACAGTTCTAATTTGTCCTCCCCTCCTTCTACTTCTTCTTCTTTTTATTCTTCTGCATTCTCATTCTTATCCTTTTCAATTTCACCATTGCAAGCCTTCAAAATTCTAGTATATATCAAGCTCCAATTCATGATACACTACATGTAGGTTCATAAAAAAATACTCCCATGTTTTTCAACGAGTGGGACCGAGCGGTGCAAAGTCGAGCTGACCATCAAATTTTCAGGCCTCATTCACCAGCTCCATAAAAGAAAAATGATGATACCATCCAGCTAAAATTAATCAGGTCTATCACAAGTTGATATATGACAGAAAACTTCCGAAAAATCACATTGCACAAAGCTACAAATTACCTTAATTCATCGCCAGATCTGTATTTTTTCCTCAGAATGATATTTCGGTGTCGGAAATATCGCCCTCTGTGGTCCCATCGGGTTCATTTACGTCAATGCGATCAGCTGTGACGCACGGAAAAGGGATTTTCCCGTGCACACATCGAAGCCACACCAATGATCTTCGGCTACACCAACAACCACGCCCACAGCGACCACGACGCGGAAAGTATGGTGTTCCGCTAAAGGTTTTGACAGTGTGAGGAGTATGAAATCATCTAGCAGCAATCATGATGTACTGGGACCTTTATGTGCAGCAGTGAGTACAAGAATTCAATAAGCTGATAAGTACAGGGTCAGGACTCAGGATTGACAGGAATTCAATATCGCCCAAGATCAAGCCAGGGGCCGTATTCTGAAATCGTTCTTATCTTAAATTCGTTCTTATCTACGTCACTTTTCTAAATTGGTATTCTGAAAACGTTCTTATCTTTCTTCTTAACTTTCTTCCTAACTTTCTTCTTATCATATCTTTTGCCTAGTTGACCACGCCCACAAAATTTAGCGCGTAAAACTGACCTACATACGCGCCCAATGATTTAGGAACAATTCTGAAAATCTTCTTATCTTAAATTTGTTCTTATCTTTCTCCGTATTTGAGAATAGGGGTGGGGCTATCTTATCTCATATACTTTTGAATTTGCTTATTACACACTTAGTAAAATATGCTCAACAAGCAAGATATAAAGACCATACTTGAGTAAATATGTAAAAAATAAGAAGTTTTATGAAATTTTCCTTGTAAAATTAGAAATTCTAATATATCGAAGAATAGCCCACGTGTTTTTTTTGCACATTTTAGAATGTAGCTTTACCAAAACTCATTTATCTTTCACAAAATCTTTTGTGCAATAATGTGTATGATACAATATATCATTTTATTTAGATTTGAAGACAAAAATTGGGGACAAAAATATTCGCTTTCACCAAACTTTACTTGGGCTTTAATTCTCAAGTGTGCTCAAGTAGTTCCCATCCTAGATCTTTTATCATTCCATGAACTATGTTTTATTATTAAAGGGGAACCAACCTCTGGAATTATCGTGCTCTCATTGAATGAAGAAAAATCAGATGAACAAACTGTGAAAATTTGAGCAAAATCGGACAACCCGTTCAAAAGTTATGAAGTTTCAAAGTCACTGAGATATGACGATCCCTATTGCTGATGGGGATCAGTGCAATCGGCAAATTCGATGGAATCTGTGACGTCATGTCAGACAACTTCTCATTCACTTTGTATATAGAATTTTAAAAAATGGATTCATGTAAAATTTAGAGTAAGGTTGAAACATCAATCTTCTCAAAATACATGCAGAATCAATTCAAAAATGTTATACCCCAATCGAAAATTGGCATTGACTTTTCCGAAAAAGGGAGAAAATGTGAACAATTGTATGAGTGAATGAGGAGTGAAAAAGTTGTACGAAGTGTTCCGAGTTTCTGAGCTTGGCAAGGTGCGTAAGCAAGGAAATTTTCATATCATTGTTGCCAATACGCAACACGCCGTCCGTGCGCGCTCGCAACCGGAAATCATGTCGATCATGACGGACTGACTTTAAGTGAACCCATCTATTCTCCAGCTTACCTGATCCTCCTTTATAGTAAGTTAGAAGAAGCGTTTGACACTGTTGGCAATAAACCTTGATCAGACGTCTCAATGGTGGTAGCATCTTTCATCCGAAGCGCCACTGAAACGGCATCCTAGAAAAGATGGAAAGAGAAATAATAATAACTCTATCAAGATGACTAAATATTATGTTTGGTCAGAAAGGACACAACATCTTTCTAATGCTACTGTATAATCATCATCTGACACAGGGGCTTGTTTTCTTAATGAATTAAAATGATAACATTCTTAAATTTGCAACACATTTAATAATCATTTTTTTCCCGTGCAAATTGGCAATTTTAAACCTGTTAACATATACTTTCAACCATGAAAATTCACCTTTCATCACTATTTATTAGCTAAACTAAGGACTAAGTTATAGATGCCTATAGGATGAAAGTGGAATCTCAGCAAAAATTGGGTCCACAATGCACAAATAACATTATCATTCAAATAATGCCATGAACACCCAGTTTTCTTTATCTCTATTCTCTATATGCCTCTCCCTTTTTTCTGCTGCATTCTCGCTCTTCTTTTCTTATCTTGAGTCTTCATCTATTTTTTTACATCCTTTTTCTGCTCCTTCTCCTTCTCCTTATTCTTTTCTATCTTCTTCTTCTTCTTCTTCTTCTTCTTCTTCTTCTTT
>BQKZ01000862.1:43964-59821 GCA_036244855.1 Temnopleurus reevesii
TACACCAACAAAGACACTGGCCAGATAAAGGTTCTGGTGAATTTACATCTTGTATTTATTCTCGACGTACAATGCAACCACGACTGCTAGCATGAGAACATAGCAAACAGAATCCCCCAGAGCTGATGAATACCCCCAAGTCCAATTCTACAATGTTTATTTTATCCTGGTGTTGTGAATGTAAAGTTCCCTGATGGTGCCCCCGATCCGTCTAATCGCATCGCTTAACGGTAGGACTTCTGGTAGCGGGCGCGGGGTCCTGGACCGCCGAACTTCTTGGGCTCGCAGCGCCTGGGGTCGGCAACGAGGAGGGATCGGTCGTATTGGATTAGGATGTCTCGGATCTCCTTCTTGGAGGCCTCGTCAACAACTGCAGCAAAAAAAGAAAGAAAGAAAGAATTTAGTTCTCGTGTTCAAAATCATAATTCATACAGTCAACTCTTGTGACTTTTTGTGATCCCTGGAGATTCAACTTACGCAGAGTTAGCGTCGTGGTGTAGTGGTTCGGACTCTCGCCTCTTAACTAGAAGGTCGGTGGTTCGAATATCTCCCAGGGCATTAATTTCCTTCAGCAAGAAATTTACCCATAGTGTGCTGCACTCAACCCAGGTGAGGTGAATGGGTACCGGCAGGTATTTATTCTTCTAAATGCAGAAGAGCCTACTTGGCAGCTATGCTATGGCCGGGTAATGATATTCGATAATTTGTCTCGCGCCTCTGAATAGGTGACTAGAGAGATGGCATGTTTAAATGCTATATATTATCATTATTGGTCGCATGTCATAAGTTGGTCCAATTTCATTAACATGGTCAAAAAGGGCAAAAATTTCTTTTTTTAATATGCTGTATATATTGATATTCTCTAAAGATTAACACCATCTGCAATCTTCAAAACAATTGTATTTTCATAATAAGGCCTAATTAACGTTAATTAATTATACACATGTCTATGGAAATGACAATTTTCAATCGCGTTTTTCTCAAAATGGACTAGATTTAATGAGAATGCTGTAGAATTTTTATTTTTCATTGGATTTTTCTCAAATTTGGAGGATATGTTGTTAATGTAATTCAATTGGAAATGTGCAATTTACATGATCATGCACCATTCATAACTTATGGTAATTACTTAATGAATTTTAACAATATTTTGTTGCGTAAATTATCATATTTTTCTTATTCACATGGTAATTACATTGATTTGTGAGCCTGGATGAAATATTTTAAAAAAAATTCTCCTCAGATATAGTAAGCAAAAGGGTTGTTCCACATAAATGGGTTCCTCTTTGAAATATTACCAACAATGAAATTTGTTTAAGACCAATTACAACAAAAGCTTACTGCTTTGAAAATTAAGACATTTACTGGCATGTAAACAATACTGTACAATTACTGGATTGGCATGAAGAATTCAAAGTAATATTTGTCTTCACAGCTTATAAAAGCAATAACATATATGTTCTTAACTCAATCAATACACCTTTTCGGTTTACAGTTTGTCCAATTCATTATTACAATTCATATGCAAGAATAAGCTTGTGATTGCTACAGTTATGACTGCATGCGATTTGTACAGACTCCACATCCACCTGCTCCTCCACCCCTGCAAGTTTAGAAGTAAATTACTGACATATTTTTTTCTGGAAGGTTGGCTTTTCTATTGTTTTCGATTCTTGTAGCATTATCTCTTAGCTTCAAAATGAGACCTTAAATAGCGAAATTGACCAAGGGGTTATTGAATGATACTGTTTTTCCTTTTGCAACATACACAAGCCTTTGTCAACTGCCATAGACATTGCATGCGTTTTGTACCTCCACATCCGCCTGCTCCGCATCCGCCTGCTCCTCCACCCCTGCTTCGTCAAATTCAAACTGCTCCTATTTTTTCATCTAAGCTCACCTTCCAATGATTTTTATCACATGTGTAGTCCATTTCATTAGCTTCAAAATGAGACCTTAACTAGTCTTATTGGACAAGGCATTCTTGAACTACAATCTTTTTCCTCTCGCACCGTACAAAAAAATGTTTATCCTCCACCCTTTTTGCATGCCCAACTTATGACATGCGACCTATTATTATTTTATTTAATTCAATTTTATTGGTTACTGGCCTGTATATCAAACAAAATAAACATGCAAAAATATCTTGATTGGTCATTTTTATCAGTGATTAATTGCAAGCCTTCATGTTACGAGGCCCAGGTCGTGNAAATTTTCAAAAGAGTTCGCTCGTAGAAAAATATGCTATGATCTTGAAATGTGTATAGAAACTATATGTCATGGTATATATCCCCAAAATTCACATTTCTTTAATCTTTACCAAAACTATACATGGGCTTTAAATAAGAAGTTGATGTTAATGTTAAAAATTAATGTTAATCTTTTGAAATCCAACAATATCAAATCGCCCCTGCTTTAATTACCTCAAACAAGTATAAATGTGTTGGTCTTTTGTTTCAATTTCAAATTTATTGGAGATCTAACAAACCCTGTATCTGTATGTTCTTGTTTATTTCTAATTCTATAGGTGCATCAAAATGTTGTGTTGGTTCATATCATAGATATTGAGATGAAATATGAATCAGAACTTTGCAGTAGCTATATAGATGCCAGCTAGCTTTTAATCTCGAATGAGACAAAAGTTAGATAAAATCTAACTATATTTGCGGTTGTAAAATTATTTCACTTGCAATAATGTTAATGTTATGCACTATAACTATTTTTTTTTAATAATTCAGATATTACAAACTACAAAGTATTCTGGATGATAATGCCTGGATATATTCCATCATCCAAATAAGTAACAAGTGTAGGGTAGGGTAGGATAAGGTTAAGTTTATTACAGTTCCAGTTAATCTACTACTTCACTGTGATAGAACATAGCAAAATCTTTCAAATTTCATCATTTTTGTCATTATTCTGAAGAAACAAAATGTTTGTACAAAATATGTTCCTCAATTGAGAATTCATTTTTTGTCCTTCTATTTCAGTGTATCAAATGACACCATAAACAGAAGATGATACAGATGGTTGGGATGATGAATGACTGAAAGAAATAAAACTAGATTAGACACAATTTTTCAAACCATGGCAGGCCAGAGCACAAAACCAAGAACCAGAACACAAATCATTGAGGAGAGCCTCCAGGCCAAAATCGACCAACTCAAGAACATTGCAGAACAGCGGGGTCTTTCATCAGATGATTTTGACGACTGCATTATTTTGGCTCTTCAAGCGAAAAGTCGCTTGAATCCGTTGAAACCTGTCCTGAACATATGCCGGAAGCTGACGAAAGGAATCATTATTTGTGCAGCCTTGTTGGTGTGTTTTGGGGTTGTCATATCGTATCATAAACCAAGCAGACAATATTTTGAAATATGGACGTTCAATAGTTCTTATGAGGTTATGAGAGCCGTACGGTTACTGACACTCCCTCTTGCAAGAAGAGTTGATCTTACAAGTGAGTACTTCCTAAGACCCTGATCACATGGAAGCCTTTATTAAAAATGATTCAACACAATTCTTTGTTGAGGTAACAGTTAAGTGCCCCTGAAAGAAGAGTCATGTTCAATCGTGATCAGTTGGGGCTTCTTTGTGACCTGGGCATACGGGTTTTTTTTTTGTGGGGGGGGGGGGGGTTGATAATTTTGTTAAAACAATCGCTGAATATTCCACCATTCGATTAAAACAAATCGAAAATTCTTACTATGACTGCTAGTTAGACCTTAATTTCTGGTGGATTGTTTACTATTCATTTATTTATTCATGATTTTCCAGAGTAGCCCATTCAACTAAGTTTGGTCTCTCATGGGGCCCTGACATACATTACAATATTACAGTATATAAAGTAAAAAGGCTGTTTTACAATTAAGTCAGTATTTTTAGGATTACAGAAGCTAAGCACACAGAAATGTCTTGATTCTTTATCATTTTTGTTGGTAATTTTGATCATTATCATTTTATGATAATCTACTTCATGGTCATCATCATCATCATCACCACTATCCCCATCATCATCATCATCATCATCATCATTAATTGTCACGATTATCGTCATTGTTATCATTGTCATCATTATATTTACCTTCATGATCAGTATTATCATTGACACCACTACCATTGTCATAATCATCATCATCATCATCATCATCGTCATCATCATCAATCACAATTATCAATACCAGAACCATACATTTTGTCAATATGATGCTATAATTCTTAGCATGTTTGCAAGGAATATCACATTATTTACATATTGTCATTCACTGTTACTGGATCAATAATGCAATAATGATGAATATAAAGATCTTCTTTTATATCTTCCTGACATTACTAATAATGACCGTATATGATGCAAAATCGATCAACAAATTTTCGTGCAATAGGTCAAGGTTGTGCAGATTCACGAATTGTTCTCTTTGTACCATTCATTGTGTCTATCAATATGTTCTAGGCATCTATTATTCTGAATGCACCATACCAAATCCTTTCTTTGATGGAGGGTCATCGGTAGACTGCTATCCCTGTCAAGATGTCTCTAGTGTGGAGATTGTCAAAGGAACATCAAGCGTTTATGGTTTTGGGCGACCTTTCCTGATCAAGGTAACGAAGACTCCTGCTGAAATTAGGAGATGTCTTGCTTTGAGTCTATTCTTACAAAATTTCTTAGCATGTGTTTCATAAAGCAGACAACTCTACGCATGACTGATGAGCCTTTATGTACATGCTAATTATTAACTCATTGAGTTCATGAATGGGTCACCAGCTGTGCACAAAATCGTGCGTACACCTATGTAAACCAGATTCACATATTCTTTTGTTTATGTAAGTCATAAGGAATTGTTTGGATGCCCTAAAAAAATGGCACTCTCTTTTTGTTTGCTTTTATTTGTTTTTCACCAAAATAGACAAACCACGGTAAAACTATCAATGAACATGAAATGAAAATATTTTTACAGATACTCTTTAGCTTTTCTTCTTCTTGAACCCTTATTTTACAAATAAATTATTTGTTATTTTGATTTGTATTTCTCCAACCGACTGATCCTTTTTTAATGGCATTGGAGGTATTCCAACATTACAGGGCCTGATTGATGATTGGTGAATATAATTTATGTTATGTGATATCTATATGTGATCTTTTTTTATTGGCATATATATTCATTTTATCAACCCAATTCTTTCAGGATCCAAACATCAACCTTTTCGCATTTGATGACCTTAAGATGCTACATCATAAATACCAGAAGATCTTCAGTCTAGCTAGAGAGGACTACATTCAGTCCAGTAATCCGTACGTTCATTCTCCATCTGATGTTTTTGCTCAGGAGAGGAGGGAGGAGGATATTGAGGGGTCTTCCTTCACTTTTGAATGGTAAGTAAGAGATACAGGAACTGCTTATAGTGAAACTCATCCAGGTTTGTGTTTCATAAAGCTGCTCGCTGATCTCAGTATGAATCTTCTAACTACGGGGGGACCCCTTTTTTAAGGTCATGGTGTGATTCAGTGTCAAGACGTATAATAGAGTTAGGAAAGGGCCACCAGTCATTCTGTAGAGTAAGCGTGCATAAATCTATGACATCTTTTAGAAACACAACCTGAGGCATCATGGTGAAGTAATTCTTACTCTCGCCTGTCACCCAGAGGGTCATCATTCAATTCCTAGTTTAAAATTTTGTCTTTCCTTTTCTCTCTTCCCCTTTCTAGGATTCAATGTAGTAGGAGGCTCACATGAACCCAAAAAATAGTTTCATGCTCAGAATCTTGTTGTTCTTTCTTTCTCTCTCCCTTTCTGTCTCTCCATTTAGGAGGGTAGCCAGTGCGGGCAGTGTTCGTCTAATCCGTAACCAGTGTGGCAAGCTTAGCTTTATTCCACCTTAGTCAGAAGCCTTCTCTGAGATGTTCCTCATCCCTCTCTTGCCATTCTATCCATCCCATTCCTCTCTATTTGTTTCCCTCCTTTTCTTATCTCTTTTTTTTTTGTCACTCTCTCTTTCCTGTCATTTGCCAGAGGACGAGGCAGTTTGGGTTCATTTATTGGACAAGCCTCATGAATTGACGCACAATTGATGCAGAATTTTCATGGAGGTAGCTGGTTAGTGATCAAAGAGGAGATTCGGGGGTGGAAGAAGAAGGGGGTGGGATGGGCTCACATGAACCCTAAAACCATAACGGGCTCAAAATGTTGTTGTTCTTTCTTTCTCTCTCCCTTTCTATCTCTCCATATAGGAGGGTGGCCAGCGCAGGCAGTGTCCGTCTCATCCGTAACCAGTGTGGTAAACCCAGTTTCATCCCACCTCAGTCAGAAGTCTTCCCAGAGGTGTTACTTCTCCTTGAGTCTTCCTCTTCCCACGCTCATCATTGGGTAAGTACATGTATTGGATAAAACTGTGTGATGACAGATGAAGGGAATCAAGGGGCCAATTGCTTGAAGTGGTCTTAAATATCCTCTTTTTGCTGAGACATCTCAAGTTCCTGTGCATAGGCACAAATGTTGATACATCTTTGTTATGAATTAGTTTAGACCATTTTGTGCAATTGGCCAAAATATGACTATCCCCACCTAGCAAACCAATCCAACCGAGCCATTCGCTGCATGGAGGTTCCAAACTCCTGTGGAACTTGGTGTACTTTGAACAGATGATATTGCAGATGAGGACGTGCAATGGAAACATGCTGAAATGGGGGTACACAGATAGCTCTGCAGATTGTGAGTTTTGGCAGTGCATCCAGGCTATACCTTGTATTGATAGCACCTGTGTCCAATTATTCTTTTTCTCTCTCTCATTTTTTACTCTTATCCATATGGCCAAAGCCTGTCCTAGTGGGCTATACCTGGCTATGCCAAGCCCATGGATCAAAAGAAGTAGTCTTATCACCGTCTAAACAATGCAAGGATAATTGATGCGTAACAGCGGATTCGATGATCTCCCGTGCCTGTATAAGTATATTGGGATAAATACATAAAAAGAATTTCATGGCCCGAGAGATTTTACATGAGAAGAGTTACCAGTATTCTTTTAAGAATCACTGATAGCATTTGTCCATTTCTCTCTCTTTCTTTCTCACCTTTTATTCTTATCCATACAGCCGAAACCTGTCCTACCGGGATATACCTGGATATCACAAGCACATGGATCAAGAGAAGTTGTCTTATCACCATTGACGCAATGCAAGGAAAATTGTACGGAGATCTCTGTAGTCCTAGAGCCTGGAAATGCATGTAAGTCTAAATTTCTGATGCTATTTGGTAACTTTTACAGAGGCAAAATCCTTCCATTATTGATAGCTTATGATTAAGATCTTTCTGTAAAGCATTTGATTAAGATTTTGCTAGGATCAAAAGCTCAAGCTCATTCTTACTTCATTGATAGGTTTTTGGAATATTTTGAAGTTACGAGTCACCAGTGACAGACAATGGCACTGTCTTTTATTATTACATCACATGATTTGATTATAAGCTCAAAGATGTATGCTTTGTCATTATTACAATGATCAAATTTCACTCTTAATTATTGAATTACAGTCGAACCTTGTGATAAAGAGAACTGATATAACTAGCTCTCGTTCCAACAAGGTCCCATCTCTGTGTATTTCGGCCCTGATATAACAAGGTTTTGATATAAAGAGGTAATTTCTATGGTCCCATGGACCTCATTATAACGAGTTAGACTGTACTAAGCCCAGGGGGTCTGCTTGACTTGGAATGATCAGATCATTTATTAGTCTTTTTTTGTCAGGATTTCCTCTGGAATGGTTGGCATATCTTTATATCCTCTGAAACCACTGTGTCGATATTAATTATTCTCTCTCCTTTCCCTCTCTCTTTTATATTATTGTAGTATTCTTGGATACGAGATACTGGGAACTTCAGTCTTTTCCATATGGAGATAAAATTAGCATATCCTGCATGGGGTCCTTTGCATAAGAGATAACATTGGCTTCATCGAAGCGTTGCGATATAGTGTACCTCAGTGACTCTCGTCTTTCAACTAGAAGGTTGCGGTTCAAATCCCACCCACGGCGTTGATTTCCTTCAGCAAGAAACTTAACCACAAAGCCGCACTCTACCAACGTGTGATTGGGGACCAGTATGAGATAGCAACACATTATCTGATGACGTTAACGCCTATATGGTTGCCTTGATGCCAGGCTTGAATTGCCATCTGCTGACCGGGAAATAATATCAGAAGTGCTCTCGAGTAGTCAAATAGACGTGATAAGGCATTATATAAATCCACAATATTATTATGATTACCTGGTCTCCTGAATTAATACACACAAGTGCTTCCTTTTTAGTGACCCTGTCAACTTAAAAAGCCTTAATCGAATTTTTTTTCATACTCATTAGTTTGGATAATCTGGATGCTATAAGCCTGGGGTTACCGATATAAATGCACTTTTCATTGCCGCCCTTTTCTATGTTCACTAACTTAACATTTCTGACCAAAAGCAAGCAACATTTTTATTGTTGCAATTTTTATACTATGCATTTTGTTCATTACAAACTTTAAAGTTATACACTTTGAGCAAAAGGAACAAAGACTTGGAGAAAGCTAGCAACTTCAACTCAAGCATTCACAGTAGCTATATGAATACAAAAGAAATTTCCTTCCCTTTTTTTCTACAAAGAAATATGTAATATAATGTTGCACCCATTGGATGAATACTTTTTTGTATTCATGAAGCTATTGCAGGGCAACCAAGTTTTTAAATCACTTGCCCAAAATTGGTCGCCGATATCAATTTGCACACAGCAGAAATCTAGTAACTACAACTTTTACTCGCCCCATCGAGCAAGTGACAATTTCATTTGCTTGTACGACAGCTAAATTTTGTTGCCCTGGGCATACGGGCAAGTGGGTTTGTAGCGCCCTGCTATTATGCAGTAATGAAGTTGTTTCTATTTGTCCTAGTTTGTTGTTCTTTCTCCTGACAGTGATCAGTAAGTAAATTTCAGTGCAGAACCTGTTAATTCAAATGATAAATTGTGCCTCAGGGAGAATAAGATATATGTTGATGGTACTTGTAGTTTCAAGAAGATTCAATATAGTTTTTGGATTAAATTGAAAAAGAGCTATAATTCACAACTTAAAGTTTTCTCTCCTTTTCCGGAGTCATCTTTAAATTTTTGTGTTACTGGGTGCGGCAAATTGATGCAGCCCAACTTCAGCCAGACATAGGAAAACTATGTCAAAACTGATCCTAAAACGCAAAAAAAATCCTGCATGTATGAAAATATCAGCTTATACAGTAGAGTAGGTTTCCTTTTTAACCATGTGATGCAAGGAGTATAAAGTTTGTTATTCATAAAGGACTCGGCAAGCTCTAGTACATGTAGTAGAGTATCTACTCTCCATTCGAATTCCAAACAAATATACTGTACAGTGGAACCTCGTTATAAAGAGGTCGGATAAAGCGAGATGCCTGTTATAACAAGGTGATTTTATTGGTCCCAGCTCTTTGTAGTTCTTTGTTTTTTTACCCTGATATAGTGAGGAACCTGATAACAAGGTAATTTTCATGGTCCCAAGGACCTCGTTATAAAGAGGTTTCACTGTATAAGCCAATATTTTAGCATATATTTTGGACCAGTTTGACTTATTGGAGTGTCGTTTTCACGTTTTTGACAGTTTTTGTACACAAATAAATGTGCATCATATAGAGAGGAAATTTCGCGAGGAAAAAAACACAAAATGAAACCAGCGCAAAAATTTCAGCTTTTAAGTTCTGTTCACATGGTAAAAAGCAAAAAAACTACCTCACAAACTCCAACCCTCATTTTTGCATGTGCCACATCAACAGTGGAATGTAATTCAATCCTCGTTCTTTAGTTGTTTGTCAATATTGATGGGCAGAGGCTTGTGAAAATGAGTGCCTGTCTAATGTGCACAAGGATGATGCGCACATCAGCCCCCTCACTTGGTAATAATGCGCACGTCAGATGCTTACTCGTTTTTCACTGTCCTCAAGCCTCTGTCTACCAATTTCGAAAACCCAACTTTTATCATGCATAGAGGGTGTTGCTCAAAATCAACAGCAACTTTGCACATTATAACGCGCATTTTCATTCGCGCACGGTATGCGCATTTCACAAAACGCGCATGAAACAATGATTTTGATTGGCGCGTTCCGATCAACTGCAACTTACGATCAATTGCAACTTTTGAACAACACCCCCTTAGTTTCCTTTGCTATCTATCACTCCCCATCTCTTTCTGTTTATTACCAGTACAATCTGTCTTCTTCTTTCATTATCTCTCTCACAATTCCCCCCCCCCCCACTCCTTCCTTCTCCAATCACTAATCAGGGAGGTGTTTCGCCAAATCGTTTGTAAAGTTACGCACGACTTTACGTTCGACTGGTATCCCTTCTTGCGCTGACTGTGCGTAACATTATGAATGATTGCGCGCAAGAAGGGATACCAGTCCAACGTGAAGTCGTGCGTAAAGTCTTTCTTATCTTGGTGAAACATCTCCCTGGTTTCATGAATCAGAATACGATTACAGATGAGGTGTCATTGGTAATTACTGCTTGGGCACGGTAATAAGTACTGGATAGGCTGAAAGTTTCGCACAATTTATTTTCACAAAACTCGTGAAGATTTACTTACTGTCAAAAACCCAAAAATAACAACCTGCTAAAATGTCAAACTCGTCCTAACCGTGCAGGGCGCTACAAACCCACTTGCCTGCATGCCCGGGGCAACAAGATGAAGCTGTTGGGCAAGTAAATAAAATTGTCACTTACCCAAAAGAGCAAGTGGCAGCTTTTCTTGGTTTTCATCTACATGTACAAATTGGCATAGGCCATCAATTTGGGGCAAAGGAAATTTTTTTCGGGCAAGTGATTTGAAAACTTGGTTGTTCGACTGGGCACCCTGCCACGCACAAAAATATTGGCTTATTCAGTACAGTTTCCGAGAACCACCCCTAACTGTGAGCAGAATGGACAAAGTAATCAAGTTATTGTGAAGCATTCACATTAGGGAGATGCCCACACATGAAATTTCCCTCCCTCTTAGTCTGTGGATAAATGTCTATCAAGTAACACTCAAGCACAGTGAACAGGGAAGCCATTTGCCATTGTGATCATACTCTATTGTGAGTGCTTCAATGGAGATTGATTTCTTTGTCACTTCTGCTCACAATGCATGGCTGTATCCTGGTACGTAAAACCACCACTTATTTTACAACCTCACTTTCACACTATCCTCCAAAATGGCTGACGTTGACATCACACAAGTCAACTCTGTACATCAACAAAGAGACTGGCCAGATAAAGGTTCTGGTGAATTTACATCTTGTATTTATTCTCGACGTACAATGCAACCACGACTGCTAGCATGAGAACATAGCAAACAGAATCCCCCAGAGCTGATGAATACCCCCAAGTCCAATTCTACAATGTTTATTTTATTCTGGTGTTGTGAATGTAAAGTTCCCTGATGGTGCCCCCGATCCGTCTAATCGCATCGCTTAACGGTAGGACTTCTGGTAGCGGGCGCGGGGTCCTGGACCGCCGAACTTCTTGGGCTCGCAGCGCCTGGGGTCGGCAACGAGGAGGGATCGGTCGTATTGGATTAGGATGTCTCGGATCTCCTTCTTGGAGGCCTCGTCAACAACTGCAGCAAAAAAAGAAAGAAAGAAAGAATTTAGTTCTCGTGTTCAAAATCATAATTCATACAGTCAACTCTTGTGACTTTTTGTGATCCCTGGAGATTCAACTTACGCAGAGTTACCTGTATTCAATTTAATTCAATTCTATTGGTTACTGGCCAGTATATCAAACAAAATGAACATGCAACAAATATCTTGATTGGTCATTTTCATCGGTGATTAATTGCAAGCCTTCATGTTACGAGGCCCAGGTCGTAACTTGTGTATAAAGGGGTAATAATATCCTGAATCTACATTGTACGGTGTGCGATGATGTTTTATAGTCATAGCACAGACCAGAAGTCAGAGTTTCAAATAAAACTGTGTATCAAATCGTTATTGCAAGGTGACAATGCTTCATACCAGATATACGCACTAGGGAGAATAGTTATCATTATCAACTCTAAACATTACAATATATACTTACACTTCTGGTAGTAGGAAACCAGAGATTTGGAAATGGCCTGTCTGATGGCTGTAAAAGAAAAGACATAAACATTATTATTTTGAGAGCTAGACCATTCTTCTACAAGGCACATGGTTTTTTTACTGCAGGGCAAATGCACAGTGAGAAGAAAGGACACAAAGAAAGAACTCATTAAAATATAGATTTTGAGAGCAAGGCTACTCCACTATAAGGCACACTTTGATATCACAGTGGAAATGCACAGTGAGAAGAAGGGGTAAAGGAGTTGGACAAAGTAGACAACTTCCATTCCTGAGGCGCACAAAAATTTCATTGCCACTTGCTCAGCAGAGAAATGATGAACAGGTGTTACACCTGCTCGGTGAATAAGGGAAGTTAAATTTTTGTGTCTGAAAGCTATAGTGAAGGCTTTTATAAATGTATTTACTATATCCAATTCCTTTGCCCTTTCTGCTCATCGTAGTGGGGCTGAGAAAAAAGACAAAATCAGTTGCCAAAGTTAAACGCGATGGGTACAGTGGCCAGTCAGCAGGGCATCGAAATCTATGATCCGACAATTTTATCACAAGTGTTTTCAATTCAAGTAAGTAGAATATCCAGTAATTACAAGAAATAAATTCAGCGATTGGGCTGGGCAATGAAAAGGTAAAGAGCTCATAAAGCCAAGAACCGGACTTAGACTTTTTTTTAAATCAATTTATGTAACAGGCAGGACGCTACAAACCCACTTGCCCGCATGCCCGGGGCAACAAAATTAAGCTGGCGGGCAAGTAAATGAAATTGTCACTTGCCCTATTGGGCAACTAACAATTTAATACTAGTTTTCCTCGATATGCAAATTTGCATTGGCCATCAATTTTGGGCAAGACAAACACTTGTTCGGGCAAGTGATTGGAAAACTTGGTTGCCCGACCGGGCAACTAGTGAAAAAAAATTCTTGTAGCACCCTGACAGGGACAAAAAAAAAATAATATAAACTTCACCTACCCCCCTCCACTAGTACTCTACTGAATATAGGGGGGGGGGGGGATTATTAATCGATGCAAAAGTTGTTCTTAACAACCTGAAACCTTGCCCGACATAGCACTATGTAGTGAATGCAAACTGGATTCAAAGTTTTGAAGTTTGATTGTTACTAGACTGTTCAAGAAATAGAACGTAAAACATGTTGGTTGGCAAGAATTAGTAAGCAGGCCCATGAAGTGAATCATCTTTCGTAAATTTTACTTTGAGGTTTGGTACTTACCATAGATCTGAGCGATACGTCCACCTCCCTTGACTCGCACCCTGATGTCAACTCCAGCAAAACGGTCCTTCCCAAGGAGAAGGATGGGCTCCATAAGCTGCAGAAGAAACAAGCCAATGAAATATTTAGTTTTATAAAATGGGTTTTAGAGTGTACTCAATGACATGCGCACAAATTAGTCACCTAAGAGTAGTTTTGTCTTTGCAATGCACTGGTGAGAGTGCAAAAAGAGTGCAGCACATTGTTAAAGCACATTTGCCCAGTACACAATGATATATGTGCAGCACTCTGACAAAACAAAGGGCTAAGTTCATATTTAAACGCATGGTCATGCGGTTGTTAGACTATTGTGTGCACTGACAAATTTTGAGAAAAACCAACAAAAAGTGGACGCACCACAGGTACAGCTGGTACTTTTTTACTTAGTGGACAACCCTTGCATTTTGATCAAATTAGATGCCATTTTTGGTCAGGTGTGCTACTCTTGAAGAATTCTTTTGTGTAGTTCCGAGATGTTTTTTTTTTACCTTTGATTGGAGAGACTGTGGCTGAACTAGCTCAAGAGGATGACCGTTGACCTTCAGAAGTCCATGTCCCTGCTTGCAGTGGGCAACTGCTGTGGCTGTTTTCTGTTGTACAAAGAAAAACAAAAGTACAGTCAAATGTTGTTATAAGGAGCACTGATATTGCAAGCTCTCGTTATAACAAGGTAATTTTCCTGGTCTCATCTCTTTGTATCTTATTGTATTTTGGCCCCTCATATAACAAGGTTTCAAAATAAAGAGGTAATTTCTCTGGTTCCAACGACCTCGTTATAACGAGGTTAGAATGTTAAATGATAAGTGGTAAGGGTGCCATTAGGCAGAAAAAATGTTTGGATGTCCTCAAATACTTCTTTTTCAAAAAAAAGTGTCAGTCAAAAAACTCTTTGTTTCTCACTTTTTTATTTTTCTGACAGAATAGGAACAATTCATGAGGAAAATATGGATTAATTAGGGATGCAAAGAAGAAGAGCATGACAAATTTCACAAGTTTATTCATAATTCTAAGTATTGTAATTTTTCAATTGAGGTGAAAGGCAAAAAAGGGGCCATTTACAGAGGGTCGACGGGTGGAGGGCATTCAAACACTCTTTGGGGTGAATCATGGAAGTACTCGGAATCACTCGAATTTATGCAATGGAAAACAACATCAATCAATATGATTTTCCCATGAAATTTGGTTTGTGCTTGTAGCTTGGTTACAGACTTTACAGTGTTTCAATTATCCAACTAACTTAAAGGGAAAACGACCCCTAGAATTAACATGCTATGATTGAACGAAGAAAATTCAGATGAACAAACTGTGAAAATTTGAGTACAATCAGACAATCCATTCAAAAGTTATGAATTTTCAAAGTCACAAGGATATGATGAACCCTACACCACTGATTGAGGTCCGTGCGACCGTAAAATTCAACAGACTCTGTGACGTCATGTCGAACAACTCCTCATTCACTCTGTAAACAAAATCTCACATTTTATTCTTTTCTTTTTTGGACAAGTCGACAAAATTTTAATTTTCAGTTGAATCATCAATTTCATGTTTCTTTATCGATTTTCCATGTATTTTGAGATTTTTATGAGAAGAATCATGTTTCAACCTTCCTCTAAATTTAGCATGAATGAGAAATTGTCCAACATGAGGTCAAAAGATTTTGTCGATGGTGCTGATTGCGTGGCAGTCAGTGATTGATCGTCAAATCTCTGTGAATTTGAACATTCCTAACTTTCGAACAGATTGTTTGATTTTGCTCAAATTTTCAGTTTATTCATCATCAGATATTTCTTCATACAGACATGACAGAGAAGATGTCAATTCCAGAGGTTGGTTCCCCTTTAACGTTAATGAAAATGTTTGCAGTTTTTACATGTCAAACACATTTCATTCATCAAAATAAAAATTCACAAACAGGCTGCCAAAAATTACAACAAAAAATTTTCCAATCTCCAGAATCAGGTGAGCGCTGAGGCACAAAATACTGAAATTATTCAAGAACTTAACCCTCCCTCCTCTACCCACTCGAGTCCACATGATCATTTAAGTTAACCCCCCATATTCTAGCATCACGATTCACAGCCGATGCACACACGCATGCACGCAGACTCACACAGCATTGCAACAAACACGAAATGACATGTTTGGGACTGTACAAAATAAAGCTACCTTTCGCCCGAAGACCTGTACGGATTGGGGTATGCCTCTCTCTTTCTCCATCTGGGCCATAATTCTGTGTAAAAAATGATAATAATGGAAATTTAAATTATGGAATTCAACTAGATATTCAATTAGGGAGAATAATTTGGCACATTTATACATATTTTGCAGTTTAGAAGCTATAATTCATTTATCGTGTACCTCTTTTAGTGGTTGACCTGAAAAGGAAGTTGAACGGGTTTCACGTGGTTGAGGTCAAACGATAACAATCGATAGCCCGGGCCAAGCCATATCGGTTAAAAAAAAGTTTCGAGAAGAGAGAGAGGGGG
>BQKZ01000862.1:95649-105709 GCA_036244855.1 Temnopleurus reevesii
GTGTATTTTAATGCTGTCTTTTGTATGTTGTTCCGTGTTTGACTGGATGCCTCATTTAGGAAAATATCCAAAGCTAAAATTTGGAAAGGGCTACCCATTTTATTGAGTATTCATATGTAGGCTACCAAATTCATTTGACTTGGAATTTACTTGTGATACAATCTTTTTTGGAATCAGTCATAGCAGTTTGATTGACATGTTGTAAATTGCAATAAATTGCTTGAATGTGAATGTCACCTCAAGTTTTCTTGATATTTACTCCCAGAGAATGTAAGACAAAAGGCACCTCGTAGATTACAGGAGGTGAGAAATGTACAGGAAATAACTTCATGGTAAATTTCTTGGCTGTAATTTATAAACAGAGAGGAATGCAATGTACTATAAATCAATGAGCCAGTAGAAGAGGGACTTTGCAATGATCTTAATGTATGCCTAAATTCAGAATATGATTTTTGGTATTTTCTTATTTTATTCACAATTTATTCCTCATATTCTTTGGTTAGTGATCAATTCTAGTAATAGGAATGAAAATTGTAAAACCCATCCATGGTAGAGTCCTAATTATTATTATTTTTATGATTTTTACATATTTTTCTCCGCAGCATGATAATCTTCATCAAAGTTGGCATTATCTCCATCGTCTTTATCATCATCATTATTAATATCATCATTGTCATCTTCATTACCATCATGATAATCATCAGCATCAATATCGTCATCACTACCAGCACCATCATCTTCACCACCATCATATCAATATCTCCATTACCATTATTGTAATCACCGTCATCAATTTCATCAATATCACCATTGCAAGCTGCAGTAGGTAATAATAATAATAATAATATAATAATACACAGCTTTTATATAGCGCTTATTAGAATTCTCTAAGCGCTCTACAATTGCAGCATTATTACCCTGGTTTTAGCCCGGCAGCCACTTTATTAGCGCACTTGGCATTTTAAAGAAAAAATTCCTACCAGGTACCCAATTCACCTCACCTGGGTTGAATGCAGCACAATGTGGATGAATTTCTTGCTGAAGGAAATTGACGCCATAGGTGGGATTCGAACCTACGACCCTCTGGTTGAAAGACGAGAGTCAGAATTCATTGCAGTTGCTTCACAGTCAAATTGCAATTGATTATTGCAATCAACTTGTTGTTTATTTCTATCACCGCCCTCTCAGGGTGTGTTGCCATCAATTTGTAATAGGTAGCAAGTTCGTACCTGCATTTTCATTCGCGTAGTGCCTTCGCTTTTTACAAGATGCATATGAAGCAATGGTCTGCATTGGCTCTTGGTGATCAACTGCAATGTGTAATTGATCGCGAATTTTGGCAAAACTTACGTCATAAGGAGACAGGACCACACCAGTTTTATATTATAAACAACCATTTATTACAATTATCCCTTCTCTTGTACAGTACATTCTCCCATCAGGAGTTAGCATAATGCAGCATGAATACACCATGAATATACCATCACAATAATATTTACAGATACCCTTGCACAGCACAAGAGTGACCCGGCAGGGCGGACACGTGGAGTGTGCGCCCTGCCAGCGTTGGGCGAATATGAATATTCATTAGCGCCCACTCGGTGTGGGCGTGTCTCCCAGACTACAGTTCGTAGCAACACCCCCTTGGTGATATAACTGAAGATATATCAATATTGTTATTCCTTTCATGGGAATTGTTTTAGGTTGACCTTTGCTAACTTATAATTTCATTCATTTTGCAGGGGAGTTGCTTTCAGATTGCCTGCAACAAACACGGCTCCAGAACAATAGAGGGCATATTCAAGTCCTCATCCATCAAGAGCAAGTTCGCCATCGCTGAAACCCTCGCGGAGCGCGAGAGCCACCTCCTCTCGCATCCGTTCGGTCGTTTCGTCCATCGCAACCTTTCGTTAGGGCATCTCAGGACACGTAAGCAGGAATGGAAGAATATTCAGATGCGGGACGCCCAGAAGAGGAAATTGTTTGCGGATATTGTCGGCAAGGAACCACCAAGTAGGTTTTTAATGAGTGATTTGATGTATATGATAGTTTTTCATGTTCGTTGAAGGAATAACGAAAAAGAAATTTGCCAATTTGCATATCTGTGTAAGATTTGGTCATCAAAGAAGCTTTTCCAAAAGTGGGAGGAGGAGCGGGGGGAGGGCGTTGTATTACCATTTTTACACACTTCCAAAGGTATGCACATATCCACTGAAAAAGTTGGGGACACCAGAGCTACCCCTTCTCCCTCCCCCTGGAACTACAGTCCTTTTGCAAAGGCCTCCTTTCAGTTTTGGCTTTCTCAATTCATGTAGAATAATGCTAAGCTTTGTCTGTTAACTTCAATATTTTCTTCATTACTTCTACTTTGTATATCAGAAGTGACATTATTTATAGAAAATGTACAAATATGTTCTTCTTTTTGTAATTGTGATCAGTAGAAAGCAATCAATTTGGATAGTAACTCAATTCTGATTTCTTTTTGTTTTGTAGAGAAAGAAAAGGCAGTGGAGAACCAACCAGAAGACCGTTTTTCCAAGGAGCTAGCATTGCTAACAGGCTCTGGAAATGCTCGACTAGATGATGAAAAGGGGGTAAGTGTGTCTGTATTTTAAAACCACAAGAAAGTTTACTAGATTTAATTATAACTTTGACCCCCGGCTCCCCAATCATGAGGTCAACCATTAACCCTTCCTGCGCCGGCTATAGAATCCCCCGTGCGCCAGGCTAAATTGGGGCTAGTGAAACTGGGCACTCCTTTTTGTAGAACATTTTTTAATTGCTATGTAATGCTATATTTCTGACACTCTCATGTGAAAGCTAAATCCGTAATGAATTGACACAGGTCGGAAATTCACACTGTACGGTCGCGAGCGCGGCGCAATCGTATTGATTTTCGGAAAAGTACTATTGTGCCGATCGGCACGCTTGGCGATCCATCGACTAATCCAATTTAATCCCTTGGCGACGGATGAGTTAGTATAATATGCTTGTTCCAGATTTTATGACACATCACCTTTCAGTCTAGGGAAATTGGTTCATTTATGGGTATATTGGTATGAACGTACTTTGAAATTACCCCCTATTTTACAGTCTTTTTATGGGAAATCTTGCAAATTTATCCCCCCCCCTCCCCAGTACAGGTTTTCGTGTAGGTTATATAGAGGAGAAAAAGAAATTACCTCTGATGAACTATTTTTTAGGGAAAATTTTCTAAGAGACCTAAATATGTGATTTTGTAGGATTTTTTTCCAGAACGTGTACCTCAAAAAAGACTCATATTCCAAAAAAATAGCAATGTGTATGTGACTGGAGCGGCTGATATTGGGAATGGGAGAGAGGCCTGACTTTTTGCACTGTATACACTATCTGACCAAATCTTAGGCATTTGCAAAAAATGTGGGCCGGTTGATTATGATAATAATACAAAAAGTACTGGGTGCTTCATAGTATTTTTATTTCATTTTTAAAAATAGCCTGATTGGTACATAAAAGTGCACGTTCATGTGAAACAAAATAAATTATCATGAACAATTCTGACTTCAAAGATGCAAAAAAAAATCCTGCCTTCACAAACTTTTATAACATCAAGACAGTTATTGATCAGTCTTTTAAACAAACAAAATATAGATGGGTCATGAAAGACAGTACTGTTTTATGTTTTTCAGGTCTAATAAATGTCAGATAAATTGCTTGTTTTGTATAAGGAATAAGAAAATACCCTTTGAACCAGACGGAAACATCGAAAGAGAAATCATCATCATTACTAACTTTAGTATAAAAAATTGATAGGCAGAAATACAAATTATCATTATAAGTATTTTTTTTTTTAAATTTCTTAAGGATGATGCTGCAGGTGAAAATGATGAAATCTCCGCCATCTTCGGCAATCTGAGCCAAAAGAGAGAATTACCAAAGAACGACGACCAGGTCCACGAAACACCGCCCAAGAAAAAGAAGAAGAAAAAGAAAATCAAGAGTACAGACTAACAGAGTTAAGAAATTATTTTTTTCTATGATTGTTAAGACTTAGATAAATATATTTCATGACTTTTCATACATGTCAATATTGGAAATTTCCAATGGCATACATAGCACATTGGGTGACTTCAAGTACGGTGTTCGGTGTTGGTGTTGGTGTCGAGAGAGCAAATCGGCCCGTAAACCGAGCTCCAACACCGTTGGTCAGTTTACAGAAGTGATACGATAGCCGTGTCGATCGCTCCACACCGAGTGACGTCATGCGCACTCGCACAAAGTCTCGCGAAAAGCTCGACGATGAAATAATTTTCGATTTCAAATTAATGTATTTCAAATCATACAAATAGTGTAATCATTATTAGAATCTAGAAATAAAAGTATTGCCTTCCAACATGAAGTATGTGGTTTTAGTTTTTATAGGCAATTTTCTCTGTAAAGTGAATTTAACCACCGACATGTCACAAGCTGTCGTAGCGAAACTGCTGATGTTCTGCGAGTCGAAAACAAATGCATGATTTCAACACCAACACCAACACTGAACTTGAAGTCGCAATTTTCCCAATCCCTAGGGGTTGGTGTTGAAGAATGGGGAAATCGCACGTAAATCGTCAACACCGACCGTGATCCTCGGTTCAGCAGACGACATTCAACACCAGCAATCAACAGGAACAACGGGAAATACGTCAGAATCTTGCAAGGTCAACCCCAACACCGACAGACTTCAAGTTTGGTGTTGAGGCTGGTGTTGGTGTTGCTGCAACACCAACACCAGCGTTCCACACCGTACTTGAAGTCACCCATTGGGTCATGCCAACATTAGTTTGTACACTTATTTCTCCCATGCAACATGAGCATAATTGCAGCAATTAGGAAATATTTCTGCAAATACACAATTTTTGGAGTGCATTTCTCGTGTTATCAGGGTTGTGTTTCGGAAAGATGTTTGTAGAGGCAATCATGGCTGCGAATGACTGGTGCCTCTTTACTTCACTCAATGATAACCTCTTGCGCCGAATCACACCCAGTTGTTCTTAGGCGTTGTTGTTCAAAAGTTGCAATTAATCGCAAGTTGCAGTTGATGGGAACGTGCCAATCAAAATCATTGTTTCACGTGCGTCTTGTTAAATGCGCATACCTTGTGCGGATGAAAACCTGCATTACAATCTGCAAAGTTGCAGTTGATTTGCAGTTGATTTTGAGCAACACCCCCTTAGAGTGTGAACTATTGTTATAATGTTTTCTTATGCTCAGCTATCGTATTATTCACATACTAATTTTTGACCTCCTGCACATTCGGGAGCAGTTGTCATCTCTGCATTACTTACAAGAACTAGGTAATGTTTCTAAAAATAATAATGATGATAATAATAATAATGAACTGCTTTTATATATCCCTTATCAACTCTTCATGAGAATTCCCTAAGCGCTATACCATTGCAGCATTATTGCCCTGGCTTTAGCCCGGCAGCCACCATTTATAACAAGGTTTGACTGTACCCATTCACCTCACCTGGGTTGAGTGCAGCACAATGTGGATGAATTCATTGCTGAAGGAAATAATGTCAGTAGGGTATCACACTGCCCTTGGTTATACAGTCTAACCCTCGTTATAACGAGGTCGTTGGGACGAGAGGAATTACCTCTTTATATTGAAACCTTGTTAGATCAGGGTCAAAATACAATAAAGTACTAAGAGATGGGACCAGGAAAATCACCTTGTTATAACGAGAGCTAGTTGTATCAGTGCTTTTTATAACGAGGTTTGACTGCACTACTGAGGATATACAGAAGTCACACTAATGGGTGTTGCTCAAAATCAACTGCAAATCAAGTGTAACTTTGCTGATTGTAACGCGCATTTTTATTCGTGCACGGTATGCGCACTTGACAAGACGCGCATGAAACAATGATTTTGATTGGTGCGTTCCGATCAACTGCAACTTGCGATTAATTGCAACTTTTGAACAACACCCCCTAAAAGCTTCAAATAGGGGTGGGTAAATGAAAACCAATTTTTGAAAATGAATTTATCCTGTTGCAATGTTGGGCACTCAATACAGATCTTACATGCTATTTTGTTCGTTGTGACATTTGATGTTAGTTCGGAGTGATTTTTCATCGCACAGTTTCGTTTGTAAGTTGGGTTTACTTGCATGACTTACATAGGAAAAATGTGCTTTGAAAAAAAAGGGTTTCAGAACTGAAATCAGATGTCATGAAAAGAAAAATTAAAACAAATAAACAAAAGAAACACTAAACTGATTAAATTTGAATTCAGAAGACAAAATGCCAATTCTCCCTACCGCATATAGCTCTCCGAATCTGAACGCCTGCAGCGCACCAATTATTTTGGCCCAGATTCTTGGCACAGGTACTTCCGGTATTATTGGTGCGTTTTCAAAAGTCTATAGGCTTTTAACGGTAAACTTCGTCAGCGGCTTGTAGTGTCATATGTTTTCATCGATTTTTACGAATAATAGCATCATATTATATATTTTTCTTTCATATCTGCATTTATTTGTTATATGGGTTTCTTTTGCAAAGCGGCCCAATGCTGGGCTTCCGACGCAAAATGAAGAAATTACGCTAAATACACATGGATTAAAATTTCGTAGATAGTATACAGTGAAATCAAGATGGATCCTGGAAGTGAGCATGCTAAAGCCAAAGTGCGTGATATCGGGCCTTCGGCTATATGCGATAGGGAGAATAGAAGGCACCCTTTTGTGTTTGAATTGAAAAGAAATATCGATTAAAAGTTCACATACATCATTTCCTTTTAATGAGATGGGGGCAGCTCTGCACCCCATCACAATGGCAAATTGAAGTTTATTTGGAATAAAGACCACATTTATTACTTCATATCACAAAAATATGTATATTTGTTACTATTTAAATGGTGGCGGTTGTGATGATGACCAAGATGATGATTATGATACTGATAATGATGATGATAATGATAATGATTATGATGATGATGATGGTGATGATGGTGATGGTGATGGTGATGATGATGATGATGATGATGATGATGAAGAAGACAGTGATAATGATGATGGTGGTGGTAATGACGAAGATGATGGTGATGATAGAGATGATCTTGATGATGATTTTGATAATGATGGTGATGATGATGATAGGGATGATGGTGGGGATGATAATGATGATTATTGTTATGATGGCGGTGGTGATGATGATGAGGATGATGATGATGATGATGATGATTATTATTATGATGACAATGAAGATAATGATCTTGATAGGAATGATGATTAAAGATGATGATGATGATGATGATGCTGCTGCTGATGATGTTTTGGTAGGGATGAGGGGGATGATAGTGATGATGATTAGGGATGATGATTGTGCTGCTGATGGTGATGAAGATCAAGATGGTGATTACGGTTTGGATGACGATGAATATGATGATAATGATTGTAATTAGGGTAATGTGCGAACACACAATTTTTTGTCCACCTATTATGACTGATATAAACTATATGGAAATATGTAAAATTCATGGTGTAGTGGTGTAGTGGTCGCGACTCTCGCCTTTCAACTAGAGGGTCGTAGGTTCGAATCCTACCCAGGGCGTCAATTTCCTTCAGCAAGAAATTCATCCACTTTGTGCTGCACTCAACCCAGGTGAGGTGAATGGGTACCTGGCAGGAATATTTATTCTTTGAAATGCCAAGTGCGCCGTGAATGGCTGCCGGGCTAAAGCCAGGGTAATAATAATGTAAAGCGCCTTGAGCACTCAGCAGAGTGGATACGTGCGCTATATAAATTGCATCTATTATTATTATTATTATTATTTGCATGTCATATCACTGAGAAGATTGTTTTATCATCTAAAGAGCAACACCTAATTAGTTTCCATAGGCAATTCTACTGATAAGTAACTTCCTTTGAAATACCCCAAAGTCTGGGAGTAAAAGTTGCCAAGTCTGTAATTGATTTTCTTAATATCAGTCTTATTGTTATGCTGTCAATTTGAATGGATAAATTTGAGCTCACGAATGGATTGATTGATGAATAATGTATCAGTTATCCATTTCAAACATTTTGTAGAGATATTGATTACACCGATCTCATTTCACTATAAAACTTCAACAAAAGAAAAAAACATTAATTCATTGATATTGTTAAACTCATTCATTGATGCTCCCTGCACTTACATCAATTCCATTAGTTCAAATCTGCAATATGACAACTACATTACTGTAACTTATCAACAGATTTTGCAACTTTTCCTTTAATTCTTTTTTTTTCTTTCAAAGGCAGCTACTCAGCTGCGGAATGCTCTGAAAAAAAACAAATGAGGTGTCATTCTGTAGATAGAACACCCTTTTCAGTGATGTTATTCTATATTTGAAGAAAATAATTTTCATGAGTAAAGATCAAATTAAAATAAAGGCATGATGAATATACAATTTTGAATTGACTTTGTTAAACATTCTTCATTTCTATCAGGCGCGTAGACAGGATTCAACTCGATAGGGGTTATAATAATAATAATAATTTGCATTTATAAAGCGCATTTTCGTAAGATTCAAAGCGCATTTTAGAGAAGGTAGGAGGAATACGGAACAGGCCAACAAATGCATACATGTCCAGAAATAACAGAATGAGAATACATGGATTACAAACAAGTGAACAAATTAATGGCGCATATAATTATAAGAAAAGGTGTGTTTTGAGACACTTCTTAAAGGAAGAGAGTGTTTGACTATTCTTAATTGTGAGGGGTAGAGAGTTCCAGAAATGCGTTTCAAAATCTTACTGACAACCCTTTTACTTTGACCCTTGCTTTTTCATTTGGAATTTTCGTAAAAGAATTATGTGGGGGGAGTTTGGTGTCGCCCTCTCCGACCACCTGGCCTGTTTAACATTTTTCAAATAATCTGATCAGTTGCAGAATATTTGTCGCTTAATTATCACCCACACAAAACAAATTCATTTTGTATGCACTCTTGTTTTAGATCAAAATTTATTCATAGCTAATTAAATTATGCATCAAATTACGTAAACAGGTGTAAAATTGTGCTACAAAAGAGTAAATCTATTACATAACGTTTAGAAATTCTTGGGCCCGCATTCCGATAGCGAGTTTTAACTTAACCCTGGACTAAACCATTGTTATTTAGACCCGGGCTATTCAAAAGTTAAACCAATGGTCTAAATGACAATGACTTAGACCTGTGTTAAGTTAAACCTCGCTATCGAAATAAGGGCCAATTTCTCTCACCATGACATTCACTTTGTAAGACATTCAATTAGGTCTAATCAACTGGGAAACAGACACAAAAGTTGAGAAGACTAATGAAAATAGTCTGGAAAATTATTACTAAATTATTTGTTTTAATTTGGATAGCTCCGCTCGCTTTAAAGTAGATATGGAGTGATTATGATCACTGTGATGATGATTATAATGATTCTCCATCAAAGGATAAAATATCATTGTCTGTGTACTGGTGAATACAATGATAATATTATTATCATTATTATTATTTTTATGATTAATAATAACAATAATAATAATAGATGCAATTTATATAGCGCACGTATCCACTCTGCTAAGTGCGCAAGGCGCTTTACATTATTATTACCCTGGCTTTAGCCCGGCAGCCATCTGCGGCGCACTTGGCATTTCAATTTCAAGGAATAAATATTCCTGCCAGGTACCCATTCACCTCACCTGGGTTGAGTGCAGCACAATGGATTAATTTCTTGCTGAAGGAAATTGACGCCATGGGTAGGATTCAAACCTACGACCCTCTAGTTGAAAGGCGAGAGTCACGACCACTACACCACGGCACCTCCACGTTGATGATGATAATGATAATAACAATAATAACAATGATAATAATAATGATGATAATAATGATGATAATGATAATAATAATAACAACAATAATGATAATAACAGTAATAATAATTGGAATAAATGTTTTTATAAAGTGCTGTAATCGCTCAGGAAATGTCCCAAAGCGCTAAGAAATAAGGATATATACATATAGAAGATAAAGAAATATTAATATTTAGGCTCTATGTGACACGTAAATGGAATAAATAATTA
>BQKZ01000862.1:110908-125500 GCA_036244855.1 Temnopleurus reevesii
TATATATATTTTTTTTTTTTTTTTTACCCAGCTCAATAGGGGGGGCGCGCGCCTGTTGCGCCCCCCTCTGAATACGCCCCTGGAGCTGGCAATGTTATGTTCTCATTGCATGAAGAAAAATCCGATGAGCAGACTGTGAACATTTTGAGCCAAATCGGACAATATCCGTTCAAAAGTTATGAATTTTGAGATTTGACGATCATTGCCGCTCATCGGAATCCGTGCAATCGGCAACATCGACGGAATCTTTGACATCATATCGAACAACTGCAGCTCGTTCACTATGTACATAGAATTCCTAAAAATGGACTAATGTATAATTTAGAGTAAGACTGCAGTATGATTCTCCTCAAAACACACACAGAATCGATAAAGAAATGCTATGCCCCAATCGAATTAGCATTTTGTTGTGAAGTTTTGTATACAGCTGTGTGAATGAGGAGTTGTCCAAAATGACGTGACAGATTCTGTCGCATTTGCCGATCACACAAATTCGACGGAATTTTGTGACGTCATGTCTTCATTCACTATGTATAAAAAATGGCACATTTTCTCCCTTTTTTCGGAAAAGTCGCCAAAATACGAATTTTCGGTTTAGGTATAATATTTCTTTATGGATTCTTCATGTATTTTGAGAAGAACGAGGTTTCAGCCTTACTCTAAATTTTACATTTATCATTTTTTAAAGTGAATGAGGAGTTGTCCGACATGACGTCACAGAATCCGTCGATTTTGCCGATCCCACGGATCCCCCAGAGCGACAGTGATCGTCAAATTTCCGTGACTTTGACAATTCATAACTTTTGAACGAGCTGTCTGATTTTGCTCAAATTTTCACAGTTTGTTCATCTGATTTTTCTTCTTTCAATGAGAGCACCATAACTCTAGGATTTGGTTTCCCCTTTAAGTATCTCGATGACATAATATAGTGGTATAGCGAAATTTTCAACATATTCTGAAATAAATCTTGACTGCTTAACTCGAATAAAAAAAACGTCAAAGAATAAAACATGACTTAACCTAACTGCTATCAAGAATGCTAGACAATTGAATTTAGTTTGCCGTTGCGTCATAAAACAATAGGGACCTTTAGCAAAGAAGACGGGAGGCCGATCACAACGTTAGCTCTAAGGTCCGTTCCAGAAGGGTGCACCAACACAGCGCTACTTCTGAAATGGACCTTAGAGCTAACGTTGTGATCGGCCCGCTCGTCTTCTTGGCTAAAAGTCCCTATTAAGCTATATACACATCTCGTCGTTATTCTCAACTACTTGGCCGTTATGTTCTATTCTTGACATTTCATTTCTGAATCTCTGATCGATTTATTGATGTAGATTCGGTCGTGGTCTAGTTATGCTGATTGTCAATGTCATGCACGGCCATTCCTTATTCACGAGGCGAAACCATACCAGGGCCCCGTAACATAAAGGTTTGCGATTGATTGCTAATCTATTGGCGATTGATATCAATCGCAAGTCTACGGCAAATCATGTACTAAAGTTTGCAATCAATCGCAAACCTTTATGTTACGGGTCCCAGTACTTTGCAAAAACAAGCAAAAGGAGGAAATTATTAATACCAAGTGATATGACAATTAACCGAATTCCCCATCCAAACAAAGCGAACAACACTAATCATTAATTGAGAAAGAAGAATAGAGATAGAAATGGTGAGATCAAAGGTATCGTATATAAAAATGGCCACCCTGAAAAAAAAAGATTTGGGGGTCGCCTTTATGTCATTTTGTGTGTTTCCTTTAAACTTTAGTTTAGATTAATTGTTTTTTTTAGGGCAGGGACGTACGGAAATTGTGATGACAAAAGTATTGAAAACAATATTAAAACAAAAAAACAGAAAACTCTTCTTGCAGCGAGGAAATATTTTAGATAATAATTTCCTCAGCGTATAAGTTAATGAGATCTATGAGATCGATATTTAATGAGTATGATAGTCAATTGAATTAAATTGAACTGGCACACGACCTAATGCTTTTCACATTTTATCGTGCAGATCATGTGCGCACCGTGGGGTTGGGGGTCGCTTTTGGGGCACTAGCCCCCCCCCCCCCCCCCTTCCCGGTCAGAGCTATAGTGGGCGCCTTTTTTTTATTAGCTTGTCAGCTTTTCTAAAACACCATTAAAATTGGAGAGTAAACAAAAACAAAATTGAAGAAAATCGGACGAGTAATAAAAAAGTGAGGAATTCTTAAAGATTTTTAAAAATAGGCAAATCAGTGGAAATTTCCAGAGATGTTGCCAATTTGATGACATCATGGGTGCGCAATCTAACCAGAGTTTTTATTATATATATGATGCAAAATTCCTCATTTTTACAGAAAGTTGCAAAGTTTGTATGAATCCAAATAGTGGATCTACATATCCATGGTAGAGATATCCTCGGGGTAAAGTTTTGAGAGAATCATATTTTTGGGGAAAAAGTAACATTTTATAACATTGATATGAATGTAATAAATGGACAGTGATGTACATATGACTTCATCAGTTGTCAATTTGTCTAAATGTATAAACATTCATAACTTTCTTATTAGTTGTCCAATTTTTCTCAAACTTTTTTGCTATGTTCATCAAATTATTCTGCTCCTGTTGAAGAAATATTATTTTGGGTAGACTTTCCTTTTAAATTAGATGTCCACTTTGGCAGTGTTTGGGCTTTTAAGTTGAATGAGTAACCATCTAAATGGTCTTCTTACAAAATTATATGAATATACTGTAAAGCAACACTGAACACTAAGTAAAGGATAAATATATAAATCCGTCCATCGGTCGAGAACAGTAAGTAGCTCAGTCGATAGGTCAGTTGATTTGGAATGCAACGATTTCCCACTGCTGCCGCTATTGTACAAGCAATAATAAATTGTAAAATTTTCCTCACTAAGATAAAAAAGAGCAATTTTGTACCTCTCTGAACAAATCTGAGAATTCTTAAAAAAAAAACTGCTCACATTATTACAATATGCAATACTGTACCATTTTGTCTAACTATGCTCGCGCGCACCCAGGATTTTGATACCCGAGAGACTGCGGACAAATTTGGCGTCCTCCACCCGGCTGAGCTGACAAGCAAATAAAGGGTCTTCACCTCACATTTAGTGCCCCCAAGAGCTGAGGAGCTGACAAGCAAAAAAAAAAAGGTTTTCATCTCAAATTCGGCGCCCCCGCCCCCTTATCAGCGATTTTGCACCCCCTCCCCCTTTCAACGATTTAGCTGCCATTTTCGTCAACTTGGGTCCGTTTTGCCGTCAAATTTTGGCACCTCTAGCTCTGACCCAGAGGCTGGCGCCCTAAAGCCCCCCCCCTCCCACGGTGCACGCATGCTATGTTTACGCCTGCATGCAATGCTAACTTACTTGTAAGATCGATGCTTAGCCCAGTTAGGCTACTCAGTGCTGCATTGCTATAAACAGGTTCATAGCCGCTCAAACCATCGATATGGGCTCGGTAGACAAACCCGACTGCTGTGAAATAAAGGTATCTACAAAAGAGGAAAACAAAAAGAAGGGAATAAATAGAAAATAATGAAAATTGCAGTAAATGCAATCATACATCTTAACACATTTTTACTGATTAAATTATCTTTAAGAGTTATTTTATTTATTCATTCATTTATAGGAAGCATCCAACTGCGCTTCACCCCTTGTGTGAATGCACTAACCGTGTGGGTGTGTGTGCATGTGTGTGTGTGGGGGGGGGGGCTTTAGGTGGGGGCTTTGGGGCGTTAGCTCTCCTGGACAGAGCTAGAGGGGCGCCAAATTTGAGGTAAAAGGGGGCTAAAAGCGCCGAGAGGGGCGTCAGATTTGAGGTGAAGACGTTTTTTTTTTTATATTATTTTTGTTTGTTTTGTCAGCCAGGCTCAGCCCCGGGATGCCAAATTTGCTGCGAAGGGCGCGAAATTTGCAAAACATTCAAACCCTCCGGCCCGTATTCCGATAGCGAGGTTTAAGTTAACCCTGGCCTAAATCTGTGGTTTAAGTATGGATAGCCAAACGTGCCAAAACTTTATTTACAATGAATAATTCTTATGTTAACTGCTCTCTTTTCCCATGCTCTAATAATGTAGAAAACTATTGAAGTGTTTATTCCGAGTCAGTTTTAAATACTATGAGTGCCAAACGTGCTGGTAAATTAAATATCGACCGTTATAGATTCAAGCCTCTTTTGGCTTTCCATACTTAAACCACATATCTAAACTCTAGTTTAAGTTAAACCTGACATCAGAATACGGGCCTCCGGGTCTAAACATTTTCAGTGCGCGCATGGTGTGGAGTCGAAGTTTGTTCTACAATATGATCTAATGCATCCTAGTATTATTGAGTTACCTTACTGTCGAACATACGCTCAGCACGCACAGAAATGCGTACGACATACACCGAACGGGATCTTATAATTCAGGATACCGTAATATTATCAAATATTTTCATGAGCTATCGCCGGGTCAAAGATCGAGTAGAGTGCTCTTATATCTTCGTCCGTGCTTCCACGAAGTGACGGAGTCCGAAGGGTAATGTTGCACAAAACCAATTATGATTTTATAGAGATTGGCACGCATTTGAATAGGATGTCCTTTGAATTGCTGCTAGATCGGGATTGTACTAGCCTTTACAAAGGCTTACTCGCGGCTGTACGATTGTACACATGCAATTTAGGAATCGTTGTAAGAAGCTAGTCTGTAACCTGAGACTAGTCATGCAGAGAATCGCGGGCTCCGAGTGACGCCTTTATTCACACACTGTCACAAGACCGAAGTGACGTCATCTCGAGAGCGTTCCTGATTGGTCAATTACTTCAGATATGTACGAATACACATGGCAATTCTGCGTCAAAATTGTACGCAGAATTTTGATCGCCAAAATTAAAACAAAACAAGTGTCGCGATCGTGTGAATAGAATCGCTTCGCCGTTGACGCGTCTCATAGTCTGGATGACAGCCGTTTTCATGTGAAGCCGTTTATTTGGGCTATGCAGCACAGGTTATTGCAGACAGCAAGAGGTCTCGGCTAGAGGCTAGGATTGTACTGGCTACCGTCACTTCGTGAAAACAAGGGCGTCTTGCTGCTATGTCTGGCAAGCCTCGGACAAGCTTACATTTAAGCCCCGGTCACATAGAGCTCCGCAAGCAACACGATTTATCACGACTCTGTGTTCTGAGGCAGTTAACTGTAAATTAACAAAGAGTCGTGTTGAATCGTGTTGCTTCCGGGGTCCTATGTGACCAGGGCATAACGACAGTCCTTGTCTGAGAAGCACGCATATAGTTTGCATATTTTAGTAAAGCCGCCTAATAGTGGGGGGAGGGGGGGGGGGGCTAATTTCAGTAGTACATACCCTTGCTTCTCGTCCATTGCCAATGGCCCAATACCCTTTGGGCCGGAAATAAAATCTACTGTAGCTGCCAGACCATCTCCGGGGGAATAAGTTCTGATAAGTATAGATATTATTCTATTACCAGCGAAATCAGCGAAGTACAACGCCCTCTTATCCTCTGCAATCGCCAATCCTTGGGGATCTATAAAAAATACACATAACAGTAGTTTTAACCCTAACAAGCCCACATAATTCTTAACCATATTATGACTTTTCCTAGAATTCTATGATGGACAATATGATATAATTTCATGATTTTGCCATGGCAACCATAAAGCAAAATGTATAATCTCAGTTTTTTAATTTTTAGTTAGCCAAAAATGCTTGGAAATTGTCATAATTTATCGGTTTGTTTTTATAAATTTTGCTCTTCCCTGCATGCGCTCTCTCATAAGAAAACAGGATTTCCGATATTTTGTTATTTGTAGTCATTTATGAAATTATTATGCAAAGATGCCTTTTCTATCCAAATTTGATTCTATCACTTTGTCATGTTCTTTTGTATTGATTATGTATATGAAAAATGACATAACTCTATAATTCAATTCTACAGAAAAGTAACTAAGACACATCAAGCAAGCCCTTAAAATCTTCTTTGTGAAAATTGTAGCTTGAAAAAAAATTAAGTGATAACATGAGATTTTTTTAAAGGTGTCTGAATCTCTCTATCATATATATTATCCTAAATATGAGGATTTGCATTGATTACCATATATTGATCTTTGAATACGTTAGATATTTCAGCTAAATTGATGGAATAGATTCCTAACATGCCGAACTACATGTACATTGCAGTCATTCTACTTCAAATCAAATCAAATCAAATCAAAACATTTATTTTATTTTTCAATTCCTTTGATGATAATACAGTCATATGATAAGTAACTATGGAAATAACGAATATTATAAAAGAAATGAAACAAAAATGACAATGTTAATACGATATAACGTATTTCCGTAAAATTAGAGGGGAACTTCACCTTGAGGTGCACACAGTGGATGAAGAAAAATAAATTATGGTCAATCTGTGAAAAATTGAGCAAATCGACAATCCATTTAAAAGTTATGAACTTTCAAAGTTTTGATTTACACTCCTCATGGGCTCCTCAAATTGGCAACGTACAGACATAAAATGGCTACCAACTTGGAGAACTCTTCATTCAATTTGTACACATAATTTCACGTTTTCTTCTTTTCCAAGAAAAGTAGACAAAATGGTACTTTATCGTAATGTTAATACGATATAAAGTATTTCAGTAAAATTAAAGGGGAACTTCACCCAGACATTGATGTGCGCCCAGTGGATGAAGAAAAATACAATGGTCAATATGTGAAAAATTGAGCAAAATCGACAATCCATTCAAAAGTTATGAACTTTCAAAGTTTTGATTTACACTCCTCATGGGCTCCTCAAATTGACAACGTACAGGCACAAAATGGCTACCAACTTGGAGAACTCTTCATTCAATTTGTACACAGAATTTCACGTTTTCTTCTTTTCCGAGAAAAGTAGACAAAATGGTACTTTTCTCATAATTATGATATTGACATTTTGATTCTACATGCATTTCGGAATAATTTTTGTTGATTTATTGTCTACTTCTATAGAAAAAAAGAAGAAATGTGAAATTCTGTGTACAAAGTGAATGGAGAGTTCTCATTGTTAGCAGCCATTTTGTGCCTGTACGTTGCCAATTTACGGAGCCCATGAGGAATTTAAATAAAAACTTTGAAAATTCATATCTTTTAAATGGATTGTTGGATTTTTCTCAAATTTTCACAGTTTGAACATTGTTTTCTTCTTCATCCCCTGAGAGTGCATCGATGTCTGTGTGAAGTTCCCCTTTAAGTCGAACACGGATTCAATGCTCCAATGTAATGCTATTCAAATCAGAATCGGATTTTGACTGTTATGTCGCACTGTTCAATTCACGGCAAATGGATCTAAGGACCTCTTTATAGACAATATGTGGTAAATGACAAAATCTACCCTTTTTAATGTATTTTAATGAATTACGCCCTCATCCAGTGACCTTGAAACAGTCGAATGGTTCAATATTGTAGACACTGATCTCACACTAAGGGGGTGTTGATCAAAAGTTGCAATTGATCGGAACGCGCCAATCAAAATCACTGTTTCATGCGCGTCTTGTTAAATGCGCATACCTTGCGCGAATGAAAATGCGCGTTACAATGTGCAAAGTTGCAATTGATTTGCAGTTGATGTTGAGCAACACCCACTAGGAGATCAGTGATTATAGTTTACCTGTGCTGACTGTTATCGAGAATGGTAACAATTGTGGAAGTTCTCGTCTCCAATCATATTGAAAAGGTGTTTAGTTTTAAAACATTTATTACAAAATAACTATTCTATGGAAATGTTGAAATTTTGAAAAATTGAAGGGGCGCATAATTTTGAGGACATTTTCTGAAAACAACTTTTCCTCAATTCGTCTGTAATTTCACGAAGTTACGGGAGCCAAAGGGTATTAGGGACCTTTAGCATAGAATACGGTAGGGCTGATCACAACGTTAGCTCAAAGGTCCGTTCCAGAAGGGTGCACCAACACAACGCTACTTCTTGAATGAACCATGAAGCTAACGTTGTGATTGGCACTCCCNCTCACACTAAGAGATCATTGATTATTATAGATTACCTGTGCTGAATGTTATCTGGTTATCAAGAATGGTAACAATTGCGGAAGTTCTCGTCTCCAATCACATTAAAAAGGTGTTTGGTTGTAACACTTGTATTACAAAATAACTATTCTATGTAAATTTTGAAATTTTGAAAAATTGAAGGGGCGCAAAATTTTGAGGACATTTTCTGAAAACAACTATTCCTCAATTCATCCGTAATTTCACGAAGTGACGGGAGCCAAAGGGTATTGTCTTTAAGGACAAAGAAATTCCCGCAACCTATCGAAGAACAACGTGTTAATTCTAAAGAAGGACACGTTTCAATGGATTTGTAACTCATCTCGTGTAACAATACCCTCTGGCTCCCGTCACCGTATGAAAATATGGACGATTTTCTGGGTTTATGAGAGTTCGCTTACCAATATTCGGATCTTCTAGAAAAATCTTCTTTGCATTGCCATACAAATCCATGCGATAGATCCGACTTTCAGAGCGATCTGTCCAATAGAGCCGCTTGGCAACCGAGTCGTAATTGATAAAACTCGGTTTCGTACTGGCATTCAATGTGTTTTGTCTCATGATCAGTACGTCTGGTGCTACCAAATCGGCAACCCTGATACATCCACAACCCCAGTCAGTCAGAAAGAGGGTACCGTTTTGTCCTGCACAGAAAAAAGCAAACAAACACAAACAAACAAACCAATTTTGGTCCAATTGGCGGGTTTACTTATATATTCAAATCTATGTGCGTTTAAGTTACTTACGTGTATTCCATAGACCGGTTGATAACAATATGACCACAATACTTGGAATCCAGTTTGCATACATTACTTGTTGTTATGTCGGGCAAGCCTCGGGCAAGCTTTCGAGTTGTCAAGAACAACCTTCGTGTTAGAGGTATGCATAAAATTTGCATCTATTAGTAAACCCGTCTATTGCATGATGTGGTCTCAACTACCATCTTCTTGCTAAGGCGTCTTAACTTCTTGTGTCACCGTCTTAACACAGACACAAACGTGGTTACGTCTATGTTAAGAGAGTTGCATAAGAAGTTAAGACGTCTTTGTTGTTTCTAAGCTGCTTTAATCATTTTTATTATCATGCACAAAAAAACTATTACTAGTCTCGAAAATCGAATCTTTTACAACAGTTGCATTCGATAACGAGCATTAACTGAGGTATATTACAAGGGTCTTATTATGACCACTTCTATTTTTTTTTTAAATTTCTATTGGCATGCCCAAATTTGTAGAAGACGTATTTGTTAAAACTATGTTCATGAAACAAACCAATTCTCAATGGGCTTTAAAATATTCAAAAGGAGAGGCAGATTGACTTATGCACAATCGGAAAATAAAAGTGGTATAGCTGAAAACATTTGCGGGAAACAAGACCACATGTCTATGGGTGAGTTGTGCGAAATCTCCAATTGATCGAAAGTTGCAGTTATTCAAAGCGCCTACAATACGCAAATTGTCTTTTTAGACCAAGACTTAAGAACAAAATGTAATCTATTTCCGTGAAATAAAGTCGAATGTCATTTCAATGCTACTTTGTAATGCTATTCAAATCTGTATACCAGCGTATTAATGTTGTGTACACACAGTTCATTACACGTTTTACGGCTCTATTGTCCAAGCCCCATTTTTATTTTGCGAAAAGAGTTTATATCGTGTTTAAATATTAATAAAGATGTAGACGTGTGTACGTGTTCACTTCATTTCCTTGTTATTTTGCTTATAATTAAGATAGTATCGAAAGCTCAAGCTCTGATTTTACTTCAGTAATAAAGAAAGAGTTACAATTTACAGTTGATTTTCAGTTGATTTGTGATCAATTGCACCATTGCAGCAACACCCCTATGTTTTATTGGCATCACGAGAAGGCGTAATAATTATTATCCTTTAACTGATAGATCAGTTTTGGGAGAGATATGGCGCCTCAGGTGTTTAACTACTTTGCGAGCTGCAGTAAAAATGTTACCATAATGCAGTTTTTTTCAATGGCAAATTAGAGCATGTTCATAGTTTATTTGAATAAGATCGATCAAGAAATGGCTTAATTATCGCCCCCAAAAATTACGACACGCGTAGCGCTCCCCAACACAACATGCCTCACGTACAAAATAGTGAGAACTCACAAGCCGCAGACAATATTACCGGTCGGCCCCCGTGCGATTCATTTAGTGCACCCTAGGAGTAACGGCTAATCGTCATTTTCGACGTAAAATACGCGAGAATACGGGTAAAAATCTTTTCCTAATTTCGTAAGTAGTTATATTTAGGCATATAAAGCAATTTGTGATTACATCATTCAGCACTTTTCACATCAATTTCTACATCTCACCATTACGAATCTATACATCCTTTAACAATGAACCGAAACGATTGTACACAATTCATTTCTAAATGGTATGAATTACATTTATTTTTCAAACTTGTCTGTACCTGAATTCGGACTCGAACCTGACCCCGATTCACCAATCTCGGACGTGATCACAGTCGTAAACGAATCCATTGTCGACGTCATGGAGCTCGTTAGGGTGTCCGTGGTCGAATCTCCTGTTGACAACGAGGGTTTCATCGCCATCGGAGTAGTCACGGCTAAAGTAGAATCTGTCGTCGGGTAATCTGTGGTCGATGAGGGCGCTACAGATGACGTGGGATCCGTTGTTGTAGAATCGAAAACTGGCGGATGCATTGAATTTTCTACCCCGTAATCTCCAGAAGGCACGGAATCTGTTGTCGCCGAGTATACTGTAGACTCTGAATGAGCCATGGATGTTGTTTTGAAATCTGTAGAGGTCAAATAATCTGTAGACTTGGAATCTGATGAAAAATCTGTAGATGCCTTGGAATCTGTAGATGTCATGGAATCTGTTGTATAATAAGCATATGATATTGATGATGCCGTGGCATACGTCGCTGTAGAAACGGTATCGGTTTCTGTAGAAGTCATAGATTGCACTGTAGAATCTTCCGTGAAACCTGTAGATGACTTAGAATGTGTCGTTACGGTAGAATATATAGTGGATTCTACAGAAACTGGGGGCACAGTTTCAGAATAAGTAGGTGACTGGGAATGTGTTATATAGTCTGCAGATGACAAAGATGCTGTAAAATCTGTAGACGACTTAGAATCTGTCGTTCCGGTAAAATATGTCGTGAATTTGTCAGATGCCATTTGCACTGTCTCAGAATAAGTAGGTGACTGGGAATGTGTTATATAGTCTGCAGATGACAAAGATGCTGTAAAATCTGTAGACGACTTAGAATCTGTCGTTCCGGTAAAATATGTCGTGAATTTGTCAGATGCCATTTGCACTGTCTCAGAATANGATGATGCCGTGGCATACGTCGCTGTAGAAACGGTATCGGTTTCTGTAGAAGTCATGAATTGCACTGTAGAATCTTCCGTGAAACCTGTAGATGACTTAGAATCTGTCGTTACGGTAGAATATATAGTGGATTCTACCGAAACCGGGGACACAGTTTCAGAATATGTAGGTGTCTGGGACTTTGTTGTATAGTCTGCAGATGACAAAGATGTTGTAAAATCTGTAGACGACTTAGAATATGTTGTTACGGTAGAATATGTCGTTGATTCTTCAGATGCCGTTTGCACTGTCTCAGAATAAGTAGGTGACTGGGTCTTTGTCGCAGAGTCTGTAAATGGCTTAGATGTTGTCAAAGAATTTGTAGACGTCTCAGAATCTGCTGATGAAATCAACGATGCGATCTGGTCTGTAGACGATTGCAAATCTGCTGTGAAATCTGTCGTTGTGGAATACCCTGGGGAGTCTGTAGGAGCCATATTATCGAACGTAAGATCAGATGAAATGGGACTTGTTGCGGAATCTGTTGACAATCGAGAGTCTGTCATCGAATCTGGAGACGACAGATCTGTTGAAGTGCTTGCAAACGACATCGAGTCTGCTGGGGAGGAGGTCGGTGTAGAATTTGTCGCAGTTGGGGAATCGCCTTTTGTGGAGGCGTACTCAGAATCTGCCGTTGATAAGATATCTGTTGTAGAGCCTGTCAATGTAAAATTGATAAAAGAAGAAATTCAGAAGGACTCATAATAATGATATTAATAATGCGCCAATGAAATAAAACCAGTACTGACATAAACATTAATCTGTTAATCTGCACATAAATTACAATTGATGCCAGTAAATGTGAATGGATAATGATGATGTTGTTTCTCTTTTTGCGTAACGCAACGAACGATATGTCCTATCATGCGCCACTGACGAACAGCATGCGCCACCTCCCGATATTCTGCAGATAGGCTATATTGCAATGGGTTGTCGTCAATCCGGATAGATGACAGTTTAATTTACCGAGGAACGACTGGAAGTGATTCTTTATTTGCGTCAATAAGCAACCGATGTACGCTATCATGCGTCACTGACGCAACAAAACCCACAAATATGCGTCACAGGACTTAGCCGATATTTTGCCGACAGATTGCAGTGCTTTTCCATTACTCTAATTAGGTAGCATGATAATTCTCCCCAATACGTTTGGAACTAATTCCCAATTTGCGTGAAATAAGCAACAACCAAAGTATATACGCTGCCATGCGTTCACACAAAAACAGCATGCGTTAAAGGACTTACCGTATTCTGCAGACAGATGGCAATGCATTTTCGGTTTCCGTCAATCCGAAAAGGTAAGTTACATGTTATAATTCTCCTAAAAATGATTGTAACTGATTCTTTATTTGCGTCAATAAACACCTGGTGTACGTTACCTTCTCGATGTACGTTACCTTGCGCCATTGACACAAAAACAGAATGCATCAAAGGACCTACCCGAAATTCTGCACTGAAGAGACGGCAGTGGATCTATGTCAATCTGAACATATTACGGGTTCATTCTCCCAACCACGATGGGAGCTGAATTTACATTTGGGTCAAGAAACACCCGATGCGTCACCATGCGTTACTGACGCATCGTCAAACAAACATTGTGTGTCACAGAACCCACCCGATAACCTGAAGACAGATTGTAGTGGATGTCCGTTCATCTGAATCGGCAACGGGTTCATTCTTTCAATCACAATAAGAACTGCTTCTCCATTTGCGTCAGGCAACTACCGATGCGTCATCATTCATCACTGACACACAACAGCATGCGTCACAGGACTTACCCGATATTCTGCAGACAGAATGTAGTAGATTTCCGTTCATCTGAATAGGTAACGGGTTCATTCTTTCAATCAGAATAAGAACGGTTTCTCCATTTGCGTCAGGCAACTACCGATGCGTCACCATTCATCACTGACGCACACCAGCATGCGTCACAGGACTTACCTGGTATTCTGCAGACAGAATGTAGTGGATGTCCGCTCATCTGAATAGGTAACGGGTTCATTCTTTCAATCACGATGGGAATTGTTTCTCCATTTGCGTCAATGATAGGTCGACAAAGATGGCTCATTGAATGAAGAACACCGCATGCTAAATTAATGAAAACAATCATTAAACAAAATTCCACACAAAGCAGATATAAACTACCGTGTATTGAACTGTGCGGAAACAACAATTACAAGCCGGTTCTGATTTGAATAGTATTATAAATGACCATTGAATTGGCGTTCGGCTTAATTTTTTGAAAAAAAATTAAATCGTGTCATAATAATATTTCTTTTTAACAGGAGCAGATAAATTTGGGGATCAGGACAAAAAAATGTAAAAAAAATCGGACAAGAAATACCCAACTTATGAATTTGTTTAATGATTTGAAAATTGGGCAAATCAGTGATTTTTCTTTTCCAGAGATGTTACCAACTTGATGATATCATGGGTGCACTACTAATTAACCTTTTTGGTGGGAAACTCGTCAGTTATACAGGAAGATACAACATTTGTATCACTGTCAAGATGCAAATATGGGATCTGCATAATTCTATCATAAAAATATCCTAGAGTTAAGTCTTGAGGAAATCATATTTCTGGGGGAAAATAACCTTTTTTTTTTAACATTGATATGAATATGATAACTGGTCAATTGTGCACATATGACAACTTCATTTGCTAAAGTGTCTATTTAAACATTCATAACATTACTTTCTTTTTCAATGTCCAATTTTTGTCATTTTTTGTGTTCTACTTATTCACTTTTTCTGCCCCTGTAAGAAATTTAAGAAATATCTATCTCTACTACATAAAATTACTATTTTGCATGAATTTCAGCCCTATACCGGTCCAGTTTGAGGAGAAAATATCGCAATGGCAATGGGCCAGTATAAATGTATTATGACACATTATGTTCATCGGAAATAACATTGGGCCTGTAACATAAAAGAGATGCAATTAATCTTGTAATCCATTGCATCTCTTTGGTACACATTTTGCCATAGCCTTACGATAAATATTTATTGTAAGTTTAATTGCATCTTTTATGTTACGATAACAAACGAACAACAACAATAACGAAAACAAATATACAAAAACAAATTTTCAAGAGCTGTTTCGACTGCAAGCCACTCGACCTTCTCAGGATACAGAGGGTCATGCGGGCACCGTGCATATGGGTGTGTCGGGGTTGGTGGGGGGGGGGGGGGG
>BQKZ01000863.1:12003-23757 GCA_036244855.1 Temnopleurus reevesii
TTGCGATTGTTGTGTCCGCACAGTTGAATACACGGCGTACGGTTCTATTGTCTGTGGCCCACTTAACTTTTCGGAAATAGTTTATATCATGTTATGAATAATTTTAACCTTATTCGTAAAAAAATATTAGATAAAAATTGGAGGTATCCTTTTGGAAGCTACAAGCTTTCCCAGATATAGTAATTGTACTGATCCTTGACTTGGCAACTTTGAACAGAATCTGTGAGGTAATTGTGGACAACACCATATTTACTCTGGGATATAAATTAACATGAAATTTGAAATGAGGAATCAACATGATTAATACCTTCATGTGTACAGAATGGTGTGGCTATATCATATGAAAAACAGAAATAGATTTATGCTTGGAAAGAAACAAATAAGAGATTCTGTATAGACAAAAAATAATGTAAAGGTTTACATTGTAAACAAAATTGTTAATTCAAGAATCCCCTTTAGGATGATAAACAAATCAAATTCATGAGTTTGGAATAAATTACCTGGTTCGTAAAAACAGTCAGGGACTATGCATTTTGTTTTTCTTCATTCTTCATATAGTTGAAACATTTTACAGCAATTTCTTTCTAATACATTGCAAATATACTGCTTTATGCCATGCCCATTAACAGGTTATTCCTCTAAGATAAAAAAAAAATGTTAAAAATCGTGATTTTGTGCAGAAAGTCTATGCATATCATGATTTGATTAACTTTCATTTAAGACATTAATATTTTTTACTTTGAATGGCTGCGATTAACTCACTTTTGCAAAATTACGCCACAACAAAAATAAAAAGTTAAATAAATAGAGATACAAAAATGAGATAATAATATCAACACACAGGAAATTGATTGTGATATTTCTTTTCAATTGATTTAAAGGTTGAGTCTGGGCCAGAAAAATCTGACTTTGATTAAAAGCAGTAATGTCGGACTGACCGATAAAGAAAAGGTTGAAGCAAATCCGAGAATGAATAAGAAAGTTCTGAATATTTCAATCGCATCATTCTACAGTGATTTTTCCTGCACATTGGCAAAATTTAGTCACTGCTATGACATATAGGTATGGCACGCACTTCTCAGCAAGTAGTTTGTTATATCTTATTGTTTTAACGCACCTCCTCCCCATTTTCAACCCCTAAAATTTGCTGATGTGCAAGAAGAATCAATGTTGGTGATATCATTGAAGTATTCCTAACTTTCATGCATATTTTATGATGTGCTTCAAACTTTTTTTAACCTGTGGTCTGATTTTTATGCCATTACTCAAAGCAATATCTAACTGCCCTGCCTCTAAAAATTCTGAAGTATTTCATTATATTCATAATCAGCTTAATTGGAGGTATAAAACTTGATTTACAATCATAAACTGACTTTTAGCAAAAGTAACAAATTAAACCAAAATCTTCTTTTCAAGTATATTACAAGTAACTTGCATGCCAGTTTTTTATGCGATTGCACATTTTACAGCCGATGTATGATGATGATTAGGGGGAGAGGGTGAGATAACCCTTCTCCTCTCTTGGCTGCTTTTTCGGCTTTAGGCTGTATGCTATGACGGTAGCCTCTCCCCCAGATAAAATGTTGTAGTAGCAAGAATAGCCAATTGAAAACAGCTTGGGGTAAATGTAGACCTCATAGTAAGCAGAATGGACAAAGAAATTGGACAAAATAAACAACTTTTATTCAATCCCTCATAATAGATCCAGAATCCATTATAAATTCTCTACCCCCTTATTTTGCAAGAAATGTCGATTAGATGTCACATCTGTTCATTGAATACACAGGGAAGTTACTTCACTCTATGTGCTTAAAGCAATTGTGAAGTTGGTTACTTTGTCCATTTTCTTTGTCTGCTCTGCTCACAGTGCCTGATGCAGCCATGAGCGCTCTCTCTCCATCATTAGAGGTGGAGAGAATGGCAAATGGAGTGACCTGTAAATCAAATTAAATCTACCCACAATGTCAGTGTGAGAAATCACTCATTGCTCCTACAGTACGGACAGAATTAAAGCTACCAGTGTCCCGCCAATCCCACGAAAATGCATGTATTTTGCATAGGCCTTGGTGGGACATGGCGGGAGTCAGTTAACTTTATTTCTGTCCATACTGTAGCTGTGGTAAAAAACCCCTCAGTCATAAAGATGCCCCGATGCAACACTATTGACATCACTCTTTGTTTAGTTGAGTCCTGAATAACTGCCCCTGAACAGAGAGAGACACACAACTCAGGTCATGGATGGCTCTACTCGATGATACAAGACTGAGAAAAACATTCAACCTTGCCAAAGTCAAATCTGTTGGGACTGCATTAAGAGCTTCGACTTGGAGGAAATTCAACTTATAAGGGGTAAAAACAAAAGATTATGAAGAGATGGGGGAAAAAAAAGACCTTAAACTTACGCGATTATTTGATTTATATGAATTCGACTTAGGCAAGGTTGACTGTATGTAGCATCATGGTAAATTGGGGATTTAATTTGTGACTGGGGTATAATCAGCAATCAGAGTAGTTTGGCAAAGATACTAATAAAATTGATAGATTTGTTGTTAACATGATTTCAAGTCTTCTTTAAAATGTAGCAGGTGCGGCAGTGTACTTCATCCTCACATTATACAAGGCCACTTTACTTAGTTCCAACAAGTTGCTTTGCAGTGCCTCGATATCTATTAGAAGTTGTGTCCGAGTCTAGCGCATATGTCCTTGGAACTCAATCACAGCATCCCAGGTTCCAGTTTGATAATTTCACTAATTTCCTTCGAATGGCAAGAAATGTATTAACATTTGTAGCCACTCTCACCCAGGTGTTACTTGGGAACCGGTTAGAAAAGTCTCTTGTGGTTGGATTGGCTGTGCGCGTCATAAAAGCCAAATAGCTATAAAATCCAGTGACCGGGTAATAATAATGTGAGCGTTCAGGTCGATGATAACTGGTAACGCGCGATGTAAGAACCCATTGTCAATATTACCGATAGGGCCAAGACACTTCCATTGTCAATGTTCATGTGTATCTTTCCGCTCACCTCACCACAGTCGACTTGGTACAGCATCTTCACTGGGGGTACATACTTCCAGGTTCTGTGTGTATACCTGTCAAAAATTAAATAAAAAAGATACAGTTGAACCCCCTTATAATGAGGTCCTTGGGACCAGCAAAAATTCATCTACAGTGGAAACTTGGTATAAGGAGATCTGATATAACAATATTCCTGATATGAAGAGGTAATGGTTTGGCCCAATCTCTTTACAACTTATTGTGTTTTAACCCTGTTATCATGAGATTAATGCTATAACAAGGTATTTTCATGGTACAAAGTACATCATTATACAGAGTTTCCACTGTATAATGAGATTTTGGGATATTAAGAATAAAATACTTAGAAAACAGAGTTGGGGTCTTGAACATTACCTTGTTATATATGTTATATTGGTACTCTTCATAACAAGGTTTGACTGTATCTCATATCAAGGAGAATCTGTTGAACCTTGGGAGTCATCTTGTATCACTCAAGACCATCTGTACGAAGTGATCTACTAATTGCTTTCTTCCAGATGAAAATTTGCAGGCCACCTGTTTACAGTCACAGATATTTCTGTATCCCATGAAAGGCAATTTTACACATGTTTGAATGTAAGGCATTGTCCATCAAGCACATTTGATATATTTAAACCGGAAATTTAACCACATCTTATAGTAGTATTTCAGCTTGTAATAGTATTTGATATCAGGAACAAAATTGCTCTCATTATGAATATTCCATTGGCCTCTGTAAGGAACGATGTCATAAAACAGGGCAAATAAAAATGTCAGGGCAAAAAAGGGACAAAACTTCTACACTCTGCTTAGAAGTTAGCTCTGCTTATATCATTTTTGCTTTCACCTATTGTATAATTTTCATATTACCAGCATTACAGTGCCCATTACAAGGTCCATCCAATGATCCACATCATCAAAAGGAATCTTTTATGGTCTCGGTTACGTCTCTATTTACCCCAGCATCCCTGTTTGCTTTGTTTTACATTACCATAAATATGATAAAAGCAGTTCGTCCATAACGAAGAATGACTTGAACATCTCAAATCCAACCTACTTAGAATATTGAACATCCCAAGATAAACTTACCGATAATATTGAGGATGCAGAATGCCGTCTTGCAGGGCAAGAGAAGAGATTGTTCACATTAGCAAGTTTTGTCCACGTCATAATCTTCTTAGTGGGGGGAGCAAGGACCATGGAAGCAACGATGTCTGACGTATCTCGGAGTTGTCTCTTGAACGAACCATCGTCCAGATTCTTTGCCGTATCGATAATGAGCTTCTTCTTTTTCCCTCTGTCCTCCTTCTTCTTTGTTTTCTCCTCTATGGGCTTTGCTTTTTCCTCTTTATGCTTTGCTGTTTCCTCTTTACCTTTCCGTCTTCTTTTAGTTGTCTTTGTTGACTCTGCTTCCACACAACCTATTATGGATACGTTGATGCAATGTTTGGACTTTGTTCCCGGCAGCCAGAACAGCCTTCTTTCACATCGCAGAGGATGTTTCACGATGCTTGTCGCCAACGAAAAGCAGTCATTTCTGACAATTACCATAGCAACAGTCAGTGATAATGACTTTCATCCAATCAAAATCAAGAAATTCCTTGGATTACATGTTGTCAGTGTTGACTGCAGCTGGCGACAAGCTTCATAAAATGTCCTCCAGTTTATTCATCTTGGATGAACGTGTGACAACGCAGGGCGGCGGTTTAGGAAAACTTGCCACACCATAGAAAAATTGAGCATGGAGGAAAAACCTGCCAAAATCATTTGGCATGCTGTGTTTTCAGGGAAACAGCACTGTCATGGCCACCGGGAACACAGTAAACAAGCATCCATATTACATAACTTTGAGAAAAAATAGCTCAGCAAGAACAATTGCATTAAAAATCATTGCTGTTGAAATGGAAAAATGTAAAAGTTAACAAGTATTCATTGTAATGGTTGAAAATGCTTTTAAAATTCAGATTTTCAATATTTCATATGTGAAAATATGAAAACACATTAACGAAATGACACATTTGCAAATAACAGTGAGAGAGAGAGAGGAAGAGAAAGAGATATAAGCTGAATGATATTTGAATAACAGATATTGTACTCAATAGGACATAACATTATGTACAATCAAAGAGAAACAAGGAACCAACTCCTATAGCCCATTCACCTCACCTGGATCAAGTGCAGAATGTGGATGAATTTCTTGCTGACGAATAAAATAAACATAAAATGGCTGGAATCAAATGACTATATTCTGAGCGTGCATGCAAGAATTAGAACCCCTAAACCACAACGCTTCCACAGTATGATAAAGACCCCATGCTTATGTAATAAACTTTCTGTAATATACTTTCTTTTCACTTTTCCCCTAAGACTCAAAGCACTTGGCTCAACTACCCTGGCGTTAACAAAACTTGGTAGCGACCAATAAGGTGCCGGAGCTATTCTGCCAGGTACCCTGTAAATTCCCCTGGGTTGAATGCAGCACAATGTGGATGAATTTCTTACGGAAGGAAATCACCGTCAACGATCAAATTTCAGTTGTGACCCACAAGTTGAATGTTCAGAGTCACAACCACTGAATCACGCGGTGGAGGTTAGCGTGTAATGAGAACAATGGTCATAATCATGGAAGTAAGTTGTCTCTTCAACCAATTTGGAAAAACCACTAATCTGGGTAGTTTACAAGATTGTTTTGAGGTCTACCTAGGAATCAGGTGCTTTACAGCCCCATGGCGAAGAAAAATAGCCATTAGTGTTAACCAAGATTCATGGGCCCCAACAATCTTCCATTGAGTCAAAAGAATGAAAAAGCTGGACCGATGATAATAATTTAGTTCTTAAAGAAATCTTGTTATATCCGACCTTGATAAAACAAGTTTCCAATATATTTGCGATGCGCATGCTTGAATGAATTCTAACGATAGCTTTTCCAGGTGAACTCCTCTTTACATTTATCCTAGGCATAGGGTTTATGAGTAAAACAATTCTTGTGACCATGCAGGTCAAGTATGTTCCAAAGTTGCTTGATAAACTGGTATAGTAGAAATAATTGCGACAACTTGATGAAAACTTGGTCATTTACTTACCTTGTTCAATGGTATCCTGCCCACTATCATCGTTCTCACTCCGCCGTTCACGTGTCTGTTGAATGGCGTATTTTACGGTGATCTTGGTTTCGCACAGGTAGCACTGCAGCGGGTCTTCCCACGTATGGCTCTTAACATGAACCCTGAGGCCCTACTCAGTGACATACTGCTTCCGACAATACGTACATGGGAACGTTTGCGAGAGCTTTGCTTGCTGGATCCGAACCCGCATGGAGATGTCGTCGAGGAGAAAGAAGTCCTTGTCGCAGCGCCAACAATGACAGGTTTTATTCGCAGCGTGTGTTTGAAGATGACACATGAGATTCGACTTCATCAGAAACTCTTAATCGCAGAAGGAGCAGTGATAAACAAACAATGCAAGGTTCTTCTCTTGGTGTGTCTTTGAATGGGTGCTGAGCTCCTCTTGACTGGCAAACATCGTCTTACACAGATGACAGGTGTAAAATTCCCCATCGGTGCACTAAATGTCTGTCAACGCATTAGCCACAGTGTAAGTCTGTGCGTGGTTTATGAGTAGACATCTACTAGCAAATGTAATGTTACACAGATGGCATGGGTGTAACTTTCCAACCATGCTTTTCTTTAAATGATATTTCAGAAGGAATTTAGAAGGGAATAATTGATTGCAATGTTTACATGGAAATTCTTTCTCCTCCTCTGTATCTTTTGCATTTAAACTCCTCGGATGATTCTGTCTATAATGGATCCTCAGTGCACAATTTGTGGCAAACAGTGTCTGGCAGCGTTTGCACCAGTACGGTCCGTCCTCTCTGTTTTCCGTAACATGACATTGAAGAGCACAATTTGAGTGAAATACTTGCTTGCAAGGGGGACATGATAGTTCGTCCTTTCCTTCCGGCTGCATGCCTGGTTCGGTATATAGATGTGTCTGAAGATAAGACTCATTTTGAAATGTTCTCGTACAATGAGGGCATTCAACCACTGTTCCTTCTTTGTACAATTTCATGTGATGAATAAGAGCTGTGGAGCAGAGAGAGAGAGAGAAAGGAGCATTCTCAGTAATGTGGGCTTGAGGTATGAATACAGGATACGATCATGTGGTGGGGGAGAAAGACTATGGAAAAGAGATTCTTTCTTTATCATTTTCTCTTGAATGCATCTTAGTCACTCCACAGAGTGGATTAGGTGATACATAAATTACATTATTATTGTTAAATATTATTTAAGCAAGCAAAATTCTTAAATTGTTTGCTTACTCCAAATAATAATATGTAATAATTTATTTTCTTTAACTTTTTTTCTTCAAAGAGATGATTTTGTTTTACTTTGTTTTGTTGTAAAGGCGATCCCAACACAAGCTGTGCTTTCAGGGAACTCGCCTCCTTTATTTTGTTCTATTTGTGATATTATTTTGCATTGATTATGTATATGAAAAAGGAAATAAATTAATTCAATTCAATTCAATTCAATTCAAGAAAAAAGGGGGTCTTCACTTCCGAAAATGGTGACCAGATAGGAGGTTTTCACAGCCAACGCCTCTTCAAAAGCGAAAAAAAGCATAATCTAGTAAAAGTGTAGGTCCGTTATGTGCCAAATCGGGTGGGTGGGAGTGGCTATCTTTGCTCCTTGGATCTGCCTATTGACTTCATTCATACTGTAAGCTTTCATAAATTTATATATTCATTTAAATCTTAAATAAAATTTCACTGACTAATTAGGATAAACTGAATGACTGTTTGATAGTCAATAAAGATCGTAGCCCCTTTCACTCACCCTTCCACATTTTTGCACTTTATGGAGGCACTAATTTTACTGTTTAGCCATTGACCCCACCTTTACTCTATTGAACAAGACTGAATACATTCATCCAATCAATACCCATCTTGCCGATTGCTGTAATTACCGTAATGTCCCTCTCTCCACAAATATAGGGCAGTTAAAATTACAATGTACTGTAAATGCTAAAATTTTCGCTGGGGTTCAATTTTCGCGACCATGAATTCGCTGGAATTTTTTATTCATTAGAGTGTTCATAGATTTGTGTACAAAAAAACATGAAAGTAACAACTCGCTATTGTTCGAAGGTCTGAAATTCAGTACAATAGCTAAAATGTATGTCCGCTAAAGTATTGACTTTTACATTATATGTATTTGTATATTGATTAAATAAAGTGAATAAAATTAACCTAAAATAATATTATCTGACATGATGTGTATTCCTAGTTGAGGAGTAAGAAGCAAATAAACGGCACGTTCATGACCAAATTGGGCGACGTACATGCGACTCCGTCTCCACGCGTGCCTTTTAGCATGATGCGCTTTCGTTTGACGTTCCATCACAATATTTTAATGTGTGAAATAGTGTTCGTACAGGCCATCTTTTGTTTTATCATGAACATCAATCAGTTCTAAAAATCTTCTTTGGTCATGGAATGTTTATGGGGATTGGTATAATGAATACTACCGACTAGACATTTTTTTGGCCCCAGATAAACTTGCTACTCTCTCTATGTTCCACTGTCAAGCCTCATTCTCACGATTTTCCTCGCTCTTTCTCTATTTCCTTTTTGTGTCCATAACAACAACTTATATTGCAAGTTATGATCATTTCTGATGAAATCACGGGAGATGGGGGCGCAGACCTCTGTTGATGGCACATACAGTCCCAAAGCCCCCTTCACTTCTCCCCTGATTGAAGCTTTTGTTTTTATAAAGACATTGGCAAAAAAAAAATCTTCCTCTCCTTGAATGTGAAAAAGTCCCTTTTCAGTAGTAAAACTTTCCAGGCTATCGATAAGAAAGATTCTCTCCTCTTTAATAACCCCATGCCTTTGGGATAAAAAAAAAGTAAAACAAATAGATCTGATTGAGGTAGAGTTGAAAGAAAATTTATTTCAATAAAATACAATTATTTCCTCAAAAGTTCCGTAACTAACAAAATTGCTTGCACTATCCATCTGGCCACAAACCCCGAGTATGGTGATTTTAGAAAATCACCATTTTGTTAAAATTATATACGTATACCTTAATCACGAAGCAAGTACAATGAGAATCTTTTACAGAAAAATCAACAATAAAAAAGCTCCTGTCCTGTTGGCGTTTTCTTGTGTTTTCCTACTGTACTCTCACGAGCAAACCATGTATCATAGACGGTACACTGGGATGGCCTCGTAGGTGTTTCATAAGATATGTCTTGGCGCTGAATCGCTTCTTGCAGTACGGTCACGAAAACGGGATGTCTCCCATGTGCGACTGCATATGAATAGTAAGAACAAATTTACTACCAAAGCACCTATCCTAGCGTCCTTTCCTCATCAGCAAATTTTGATGCATGTAAATCAAGACTATGCTAGTCCAAAAACTGCATAGCAGCAGGAGCATGTATGATACGGTTGCCTTTTAGTGGATGATTCCTTAGCTGTGATGTGTGTAGCTATGAGCTTGGAAAGAATACGTTTAGATTTGAATGAACTCTGACATATGGAGCACTTGTATGATTCTTCATGACTGTAGTCTAAGAGTTGATCGGTCAAACTGTTCCTTTCAGAAAACTTGTGGTTGCAATACGTACACTGATGTGGTGGCACCTCTCTGTGAGCTGCATGCATGTGATCTCTGAGGGCTTTCTGGGTTTTAAACTTCTTGTTGCATTTCAAACATGGGCGGCGTTCTCTCCTTCTTTGGACTTTCACTGGAGGGTCACTGACTGCAGGTTCTTTGCTTGGAATTTGATCTACAAATAATAAACATAAATAAAATCATTATACAATTATAGGATATATACAGATTAATTGAATTAAAGGGAAACCAACCCCTGGAATTATCGTGCTCCCATTGAATAAAGAAAAAAACAGATGAACAAACTGTGAAAATTTGAGCAAAATCGGACAACACGTTCAAAAATTATGAATTTTCAAAGTCACAGAGATTTGACGATCACTGCCGCTCATGGGGATCCGTGCGATCGGCAAATTCGACGAATCTGTGACGTCATATCGGACAACTCCTCATTCATTCTGTACACAAAACTTCACAATTTCTCCTTTTTCTCAGAAAAGTCAACAAAATGCCTATTTTCGGTTGGGGTATAGCATTTCTGTATTGATTCTGCATGTGTTTTGAAAAAATTCATGCTGCAACCTTACTCTAAATTTTACATTGATCAATTTCTAAATATTCTATGTACAAAGTAAATGAGGAACTGTCCGACATGACAGTTTCTTTTCTTTTTTACAGTGTACACGTATCTCACGAATGATTTTTCTTGTATCGCATTGCACTTTGCTATGCATTTTAGCAGGATTGTTACACAAAGTATGTTTTCTTTATCAACTTTTTGTACATAGAACTGTACAGTAAAGTATTTAAAATATTTCCTCAATGTCTGAAACTGATAATCTAAATTTGAAAAGTATGAACACACTGATATTTTATGGAAAACATTATATTTTTAGAAGTAAATACCAAGATAGACAACTTTCTTTCGAATATTTTAAGAGAGAGATATCTTACTTAGAGAAAGTTGAACAAATAATTGCTTTAAGAAAGGGCATGCTACAATATCATACAGAAAAATGGAAGAAAATGCACCCAAATGACTAATTTATACTGTTCTGATGTTATGTTTGTGTTATACATTACAAAGTTGTTTACTGTCAAAATAATGTTGTTTCATGTATGTATCAATATAAATTTGCATTGTTAATTTGATCTTTTGTAAACTGAAAAAAAGAAAGCAATAAAATCTTAAATAAAAAAAAAAAATGAAAAATAAAATTATTCCTTGTATCCCACAAAATACTGTAAATCCTGTAAGAATTCTCAAGTACCTTGGTGACAATGGGAATCCGTCTCCTGTTCTTTCGTGCATACATCTATCAAAGGTTCCTCCAATATCTCGACCTCCTGCTTGACGAGTACATCATCTAGGAATAGATAGTAAGAGTTTGAATCAATATTGTTTTGTTTTCCTTTATCAACCAGCCCTTTCACATGAATCTCATTTTCCCTTCATATAATGTTTAAAATAAATTTTCCATTCACACAAAAGCCTCAGTGCAATCATAGAAAGTTTGGTGAAGTATCGCCTGATATGTTAACAGAGTTTTTCTTCATCTACNTGTAAATCCTGTAAGAATTCTCAAGTACCTTGGTGACAATGGGAATCCGTCTCCTGTTCTTTCGTGCATACATCTATCAAAGGTTCCTCCAATATCTCGACCTCCTGCTTGACGAGTACATCACCTGGGAATAGAGAGTAAGGCCCGTATTCCGATTCCGCGGTTTAACTTAACCCAGTTCTAAGTCATTGTCTAAATAACAATGGCATAGTCCGGGTTAAGTTAAACCTCGCTATCGGAATATGGGTCACTGAGTTTGAATCAATATTGTTTGGTTTTCCTTAGTTTATCAACCAGCCCTTTCACATGAATCTCATTTTCCCTTCACATAATGTTTAAAATAAATTTTCCATTCACACAAAAGCGTCAGTGCAATCATAGAAAGTCGCCTGATATGTTGACAGAGTTTTCTTTGTCTACGTACTTTAAAATCGGGACACCTCGTATGCAGAGCCACACCAACATGATGAATGTACAATTGGTGCTGTTTGCCTGCTATTCTTTCAACTGTATAGCGATTATGAACGATTTTTAT
>BQKZ01000863.1:50930-96668 GCA_036244855.1 Temnopleurus reevesii
TTTTTTTTTTTTTTTGGGGGGGGGGAGGTTGCAAACTTGGTATAGAAGCTTACTAGTGCATTTTAGAGCGCCGGCGAGCTGATAAATATGGAGAAAATACATTGCACTGTATATGTAACAGAGAAACAAATTAAATATTTTAAAATTTGCCTTTTTTGCCGTAGCGCCCTAGCGGACAACTGCTAGCGATAAGGAAAGAGGAGAAGGGCAGACATGTATATGATTCAAAGTTGACCCCAAATTTTTTAATCGATTAATTTATATTATTGTATAATTCGATTACGTTTTTTTTTTCTCAAAGACGTTCTACCTTCAAACGAAACCGGGTTCTGTGGAGGAACCGTGAGCCTTACTAAAGCCTCACCTGACATCACATTCTCGACACCAATGTACCACGAGTCTTCAATCTCTGATATCAACATGGACTTCACTATGTACATTGTTGGTCCACCAGAAAGTCATATGCAGCTCATCTTCCATAACTTCGTGACGACCTCCTCTGAAGAGGTGATTGTCTATGACCACCCTTCAGATCAAGGAGAAGCCTACAAAGTATCTCATCTGTCTGGTCCCTTTAACAGCAGAGCAGTTTTCTTCTCCAGCGGTGAAGGCTTTTCCCTTTCTTACATAGATGGTAGTAATTCCTTCAATGGCCCTGGCTTTACAGCGGAGGTTCGACTCATTTTTGGTAATTATTTTCTATTTCAAAATAATGATGCGTATCGTAATTTCGTTTCTAAAGTAAAAACAATCTTTCGGCCAAACATTAAGCAATACCAAAAACTGTTTCGCTTCTCTTCAGTTGGAATGCACATTCATCGAAGCATGTCTGATTTTTCATATCACGCGGTGTATCTTATTTTGGTTTCATCCTGGATAAAAGTGAAATATTGAATCTTCCATAACATTGCGTCACATTGAATCTTGTGTGTTGCAGCGTTCTGATTAAAAAATCCTGTGCTAACCGTCCACTCTTATGAAAAACATTCAAACACAAAACAATTGAATTATGCACTTTTCTATTTTGACGACCGTTTTGTTTTTACTAGATTAGCTTTTAAAACGTATTACATGAGTGATGTATAAATAACGACAATACAAGTATTATTGTTGGTCAACTGAACATAAAAATCTACAGTCAAAAGACGTTACAGCGGGTAGAAAAAAAAGCGATTCCTCGGGGAGATACCAAGTATATTGTCCTCACTTTCATCTCATCTACAAGTCTATGAATATAAGACCAGTTCTCGTTCAAGGTCAGTCAATATTATAATTATTTCATGTCAACAGATGGAATCAGTAATATCAGCCCTCAACAGCCTGGCTTCTGCGGGGGAACGTTTCCACTGACCGAATCAAAGCCCAACATTTCTTTCTCATCACCAGCATACCACAGTCCATCCTTAGTAAATATCCTCTCCATGTGCAAGATACACATAACTAGTCCATTGGGAAAGCAAGTAAGAATTGTGTTCGTTGGTATTCAAACGTCTGACACTTCGAATGACCAGGTGTCTGTATTCGACCATCCGTCATTAGAGTCCAATACCCGTATGGTGGTCCATGGTTCTCTTAGTTCAACTGCTGCAGTCTACTCATCGAGAGGCGGTGTCACGGTGGTATTCGATCGTCTCAACGAATTAAGCACTGGTCGGGGATACACTGCTTTTGCTGAAATTCTAGGTATTTTCTTTTCTCAACATGATACATCGCAAATCATGATTGTATATTTTTAGATAAGAACTTGATTAGCTTGAGCGTACTTTATCATGCCATGAAAACTTACTTATCTATAAAAAGAAGAAGTGGAGAATGAGAATTCGTCCGTGTTTTCACGAAGTGACGGCAGCCAAAGAGCATTGTTGCATGATGACAAAGAAATCCCGACATTGCGCCAATTCAACGGGTATCCTATCGAACGTGTTAATTATATAGACGGACACGTTTCAATGGCTTTGTAACTCATTTCGTGTAACAATACCCTCTAACTCCCGTCACTTCGTGAAAACACGGACGAATTGTACAGAAAATAAAAAAAAAGGAAAGTACACCACTATGCCATATATTGTAGCATTGTAAAACTGTTGAAATTTAACGGAAAGGTCGACATATGCAATGGTTTGTTTTATATCGAAATGTAATATTAGCATATTTTTTTTTCTCGGAGAAATAAACCTCATTCGGTACGTTCCCTGCCATGATCTAAATATTATGGAGGTTTCGATTTCATTCGTCACAGTCACAGTCACGGTCGATCGGAAGTAGTACGTCATAGTATTGCGCGTCTACTCATCGTTACGTGTGCAACTACCTTTGACGTAACAATAAGCAGATGCATAAAGCTATATGGCGTAATACTTCCAGTCAACGTGCTCGTCGTCACAGTTGATTGAAATCGAAAGGACCATATTATTGTTGTTTTGCAGATTCGGATAACATTCCAGTTTTTGAGCCGGGCTTCTGTGGGGGTACGGTCTTACTCACAGAATCTTCACCGCGAATCAATTTTACAACACCGTTATACGGTATGTCTCCGACAAGTGACGTTGACCTAGAATGCATTTTTTCCCTCAAAACTGAGTCGGGAAACCCTGTTCGACTTGCTGCTCACAATTTCGACACCATCTTGGACACATATATACGAGTTTACGACTGTCCACTAGAGGAATCATGCTATTCAACAACACTCGTTTCAACTTTGTATGGTCCTCTTGATGCAACCGCTGTATTCCTATCATCTGAAAGTCTGCTATTAGTTATTTTCCGGGATAAGATGAGCTCTGACGTTAGCAGGGGATTTTATGCTGAAGCAAGTATTTCAGGTAATTCTTTGTCCTTCCTAATGCTATTAGATTTCCTTTCACAGGGGAAGTAGGCCTTCATATTAGTTGTGATTTGAAGTGCAACAGCGTCCATTATAACGATATATCCCATATTCCTAAAGCATATCTCTTAACTTGGTGTATAATCTTCATCAAAATCCGTATCAGTAATTTGGAAGTTCTGACCCTTTTAGTGAAAAATGACTGATCAAAATTTGGACATCTTTTTGCGTTGTCAAAACAGAAATCGACTATATGCCTCACTTTCTTTTAATCCAGTCCACTTGTTTTTTCAGTCGTTGTTAAATCTTTATTTAAACCGTCATTTTAAAATACACATCATCTTCTTTTACATTGCTTCTGTTATTTTGTTTCTTTTATGTGCACAGTTGTTTATTTCCTCAATATATATTTCAACATTTCAAAGTCTACATTATGATTTTTCTTTCTGTCCTTCACAATGGATCTTTCTCTATTTTGCCTTACATCTTTATGTCTCCAGTTTCATCAATTTACTAATGATCAAAAGAATGGTTCATAGAGTTTCGATAAAAGGGAATTCACGTGAAAAAAATTGCGAATGTATGCCATATTTGAAAAAAAGAAAGTGTGGTACAGAAGAAAAGGAACAAAACAATTTTAACGTATATTATTTTCCTAACAAGATACTAAATGAGGTGACTTCAGTTAGGACATTAAAAATATGGCATAACATTGATCTGGTATTGCCGAACAAGCAAGATATCATTTGTTTAGTTAAGAAATATGCTCCTTAGGAATTTAAATTTGAAATTATATCCTGAATTTGGACAGTTTGCATGTAGTGTTTTATTGCATTTTTAAGGAGGATGGTGGCAATTTTATGTCATAAATTTTTGTAGCTTTATAAAGTGAACCCACATGAAATAGACCGTTGCGAAATATGAATGGATGAGAATGGTGTGTCCTCGAATTGATAGATAATAATAATAATAATAATAATAGCAACAGATGCAATTTATATAACGCACTTATCCGCTCTGCGGAGTGCTCATGGCGTTTTGAATTATCATTACCCTGGTTCTAACCAGGCGGGCCGGCGTACACGATAACACTTGGCATTTCAAGGAATAGATATTCCTGCGAGGTAACCATTCATCTCACCTGGGTTGCGTGCAGCACAGTGTGGATGAATTTCTTGCTGAAGGGAGTTAACGCCTTGGTTGGGATTAGAACCTACGACCCTCTGGTTGAAAAGCGAGAGTCAGAACCACTTAACCACTGTTCCTCCACAACTAATTTTCTAGATGACTTTGTAGACATAATTTATGTGCTTCAAGTCAGATAAGTCTCTATCTGGCGGAATTTAACGTAAACCAACCTGGATTTGGGTAGATGTAGGATAAGCAAATGCAAGTTCAACATCAACATCTATCAACATCTATGGTTCAGGATTATGCAATGATTTCTAGCTCTACACTAATTGCGAGACTTTGCTACAGTTGGCTTGTAAATCACCGTGATACACATCCCAGTAAGCATGATAAGAGCGCCGTATAAATGTCAATATTCATATTATTCTCAATCTATTCAATTCTATCAATTCAATCAATTCTATGTAACATCTACCTTTTGACATGTTTAATTACTTTGTTTCAGAGTCGCTCTTACCCAATCAGCATGGACTTTGTGGTGGGACAGCTTCACTTACAGACACGACACCAAGAATATCTCTTTCGTCTCCTCTCTACAACAACCCTTCACCAGATGGCCTCCATGTTGACTGCAAGTTCCACGTCACGAGTCCAGTGGAGAAACAAGTCCAGCTGATATTTCATGATGTCAGGACAACGACCAATGAAGGAATCACCATTTATGATCACCCAACATCTATTAATAGTCAAGTCGCCTACCTGAACGGCGATGTAAGAACATTTGTAACAATTCTGTCGTCTTATGGGGGACTCACCATTATCCTGCAAGATCGTAGTGATGCTTACAATAAACAAGGATTTACCGCAGAGGCTCAAATTCTCGGTAAGGCAAAAAAAGAAAGAAATTGTTTCCATGCCATAAACCGACAGACCCTCTGAAAATGGCCCGACCTGAATTTTTCCCCACTCAAATTGAAAGGTCATTGCAAAATTATGAATAAACATGTATAATACAACCTGAAATGTCATTTTCAGATGATCTTTTGCTTTTTACTCCCTTCCAAATATAATTTTCTTAACTAATTTTGTGAATTGTGTTAAAAAGGTAATTAAAAAAAAAATTTTTCAGATCGACCGATGCGATCCTTAAAAAATAGCTTTTGAGGCCAAAGGCACCCAAACAATATTATTTTGCCAAACATGGATGCTTAATATTATCATTTAATAATTTATTATTATCAAAGGCATCCAAAAGAATGAAATCCAAGATAATAATAATTTTCATGAATCCAATTGACCTCAAATGTTTGCCCCAATAACGATCTGACAAGAAAGAAGAATATAGTGAAAAGGATTGAGCCCTAATTGCTACCTACTGGGCCTGGACCCCCCCCCCCCTCCCCAATCCAATTGACCTCGATCGTTTGCCCCAATAACTGGAGGCGCCGTAGTGTAGTGGTTCCGACTCTCGCCTTTCAACCTGAAGGTCGTAGGTTCGAATCCCATCTATGACGTCAATTTCCTCCAGCAAGAAATTCAACCACATTGTGCTGCACTCGACCCAGGTGGGGTAAATGGGGACGGCAGGAAGAAATTCTTGTAATGCGGAGCGCCGTAATGGCTGCCAGCAAGAGCCGGGTAATAATGAGTGTAAAGCTTTCAGCGCCATGAGCACCGATAAGGTGGACCTGAGCGCTATACAAGTAGCCACCATTATTATTATTATTATTTTTATAACGACCTGACCCCAACCCCCCCGGTCCCCTACCTTCCCCAGGGTGTGTTGCACTCAATCAGATGTGCAGAACATTACGACTGACTCCTTTAAAGTGTAGATACTCTCAATTGCTGTTCATATAACATTCTATTATTCCATTCCGAATTTCTACCCCATTTTGATGGATACCTTAATGAATATAAAACAGCTGTGATGGCTTCATATCTGAAATTATTTTTCAGACCTGTCCTCCAACCATCCCGGGTTCTGTGGTGGAACGATGACACTAACGTATTCAACCCCCAGAGTAAACTTCTCAACACCTCTCTATGACAACATCCTATTGGAGGCTAGCACCACCCTTTGCAAGATGTTTTTAATAGCACCAGCCTATCGCAAGGTCAAGTTGATAGTGCAAGATATTGACGTCAACTATTTTAAACAAATTACTATTTTTGACCATCCAACATCTACGTCCTCGCAATACCAAATCTTCCACTTTTATGGCGTCATGAATGGAAGCGCTATCTTCATATCCACTTACAGCGGATTGAACCTGGAGCTTAACGATGTTAACAACTTCTACAATGGGAAGGGATTCACCGCTGAAGTTCAGATCTATACTGTCGGTAAGCTGAATTGAACGTTAGAGGGTATCTGAGGTGAAAACATAGCTTTTATCACAACATAACTTTATCCCATTTGATGTCGATTAATAACCCTGAATGAAAGCATGCCAATACATATTCATAAATGAATACACATAACATTTTCTCTCTAAAGGTCCACTCACACCTTTGCGTTTTCAGCCTGTGACTGCCCAGCGTATTTGGAAATTAAAAACGCTCACCGGACGCACAAAAGACGCAGGTCATACGGTGGACCGACGCTCGGCGTTCGGTCGTTGAGCACAAACCGAACGTCAGTCTACCGTCTAATCTGCCTACGCTGTGGGTCCAGGCAGCGTTTTAATTTAGAAATGCGCTGGGCCGACGCATGCTAAAAACGCAAAGGTGTGAGACGGCCTTAATATTACATCATAAATGCATTTATTAGAGATGCGGATGAGTTATATGCAAATGAGGCCATACAAATCGATTTTAAATTATATAATGGTAAATTGAACACCTCTCCCTAATATGAAGAATACTTGGTACAAGTTATATTGGGAGGCCATGTTATAAATGTAGTATGTACAATCTGATCATATAGACATGACCAAGACCAATCTATTTAGATCTATGGACGACACACGGATGTACATAGAGGACCATGCATAGCCGCCCGCACCTTACAACGGAATGGCCGCCAATGGTAATGAGTTAAAAATATAAATCGGTGTTTTTTTTTTTGCAATTGTCTGTGAAGTGAATAGCTTACTGGTTTTCATTTCATAAGCTGGTCCAGTAAATATATTGGCAGATTTACCAGAAACAAATATAGCACTTTAATTCAAATGTAATTCTATATGATGATGATGATGATGGCCTGTTGTATAGGGGAGCATCACACGAGTCCAACAGCCCACGAGTCCGACAGCTCACGAGTCCGACAAAAATGAATATAAGCCTGTTACATCGACAATTTTCAAAATGAGGTTCGAGCTAGACATTTTTACTTTCACGCTCGCAAGATCGACACTGACAAATTATTTGCTTTGAGCCCGACAGCACGCAAACAGACCTACAAGACCGACTAACGTAAGTGCTGTCGAACTAATAGACCAATTTTACCTAGAGTCGGTCTCATTTGCAAAATTTATGTTCGGTCGTAATCATGTGCGTTTTCATAATTTTGTCGGATTTATCAGTTGTCTGACTCTAATCCGTTTTTATGTAATGTCTATTTCGTGCACCAATTATTCAAAATGTCGGCCTCGTAAGCTGTCGGACTCGTGGGCTGTCGGACTCGTGAGCTGTCGGACTCGTCGGTAGTACCCGTTGTATAGCGCCGGTCTCCGCCACAGCTGGGCGCTCATGGCGCTCGATTACTCAAAAATAATGTCTCACAGATTTCAATGTCCTAATTAGTGCTATGTTTTATCTTTCAGTCCAAGAACTCCCAGTGGTGGTACAATTTGGTTATTCTTCTAACTTCATGCTTTGATTTTTTCATAAATGATTATAAATCACGTTATTCACATCATTTTCTTTTTCCAATAGGAGATGTTTCGGCGACGGAGTATGGATTCTGTGGAGGGCGAATGATACTGACAGAGTCAAACCCAAAGGTCGGATTTTCTTCCCCCATGTTCACCAACTCACCCACAGCTAGCGTCTTTATGGAATGCAAAATGCACATCATAGGTTCATCAGGGGAAGAAGTTACACTCACTTTTCTCAGTTTAAACACGTCTTCTAATGGGAGAGTTACAATCTACGATCATCCATCTAGTGCAAGCTATACTCTGGGAAGTCTGAGCGGTAGTGTAGACGGTAATGTGACCTTTGTATCATCCAGAGGTGGATTCACTTTGGCTTATGAAGATGATAGCAATGCTGCAATTGGTCCAGGCTTTCTAGCTCAGGTTGAAATTCAAGGTATGTAGATACAATCTTACTGATGAAAGTTATTACGAAAAACCTTTACTTTAAAGGGATAGATAAGCAAACATCAGGAGGGAGAAAATGATATGATACAAACTAATGGATTGACTAATTTATTTACATGCATTAAACATGTTAAAATGAATTTGTACGGAATTGGTGAATGATTCCAACACATGGCAGGAATTGAATCCTTCGAATGCCTGAGCGCCTAACTGGCTTGCTCGGCAGTTATAGCCAGGGTAATAATATGGTACCTAGTATCAAGCGCAGTAGAGTATGTGCATATAGTGATTGCGCTATATAAATGGACCTATGATTATTATTATTATTATTACGAAAAACCTTTACTTTAAAGGGATAGATAAGCGAAGATCAGGAGGGAGAAAATGATATGATACAAACTAATGGATTGACTAATTTATTTACATGCATTAAAATGAATTTGTACGGAATTTGGGAATTATTATTTATATTCAAACGTGATTTTAGACTGGATGTTGAAACGAAAGGTCAATCCACCGTTTCTCATGCGGACCGTCACCGGAGTAGGGCAACCAAGGCAACCAAACTGTGTATCCCGTTGTAATGTAAACAAATGGGATATAAATTCCCACTGATTTTGTATATTAGACATGTTAGAAGGAGTGGGGATGAAGAAAACCGATGCACGATGTTATTATTGTTTGCGACAATTAACCTATTGTCTATAATGGATCCAGGTATTCCTTGTGAAAGTTTATGGGAAGTACAGAATTATTTAGTAGTCAATGGTTTAAGCCATTTACAGATCGGCTTTATTCATGAACATATTCCAATTTCGAATCAAATGAATATCGGTCTAGTGATGGTTTTCTGCAGCTCACAAAGTAATTGCATAGCTGAAAGACCATCTTTCTTATATTGATCTGATCGATACCTTTATCAAAATATTTATGACGTGATATGAGGGAAGTTTTTATCTTAATTTAAATAAAATAAGCAGAGTGAACATCAAATTAACGCGCAGGCTTTGGAGGCCCGAAAAACATGTATATATATATATATCATATATTATTATTATCATTATTATTATTATCAACGGCTTTAAACTGTAGACAAAATATGGACAATGATCTAACCTTCAATAAATCCAAAATTCAATTAAATTGAATTAAATCAAATGTAATGCAATATACTATATATTATGTATGCCTGTTATTTTCATAACTCTAAAATATCTTGGATTTATGTGTCATATTTAGCAGCGGAACCCGTGGACACAACTGAAGTCTGTTACAATACAATCCTTTTGAGTGAATCATCGCCAAATGTCACGTTCTCAAATTCATTCTTTAAAAGACCAACATCGTCAACAAACAGTCATTTGTATTGCCACACTATTGTGGCTGCTATTCTAGAAGGAAAACAGATAGAGTTGCGATTCCTGGAGGTGGAAACGACATCCCAGGAAGCAGTTTCGATTTACGATCATCAGTCTTCCACTTCTTCGAGTTTTCTAGTTGCTAATTTCAGAGGAAACCTGAGTGAAACACCAACCATATTTTCGACAAGAGGTGGTCTGAGCGTGTCATACAATGATGACAGCAACGCTGCAAATGGAGCTGGATATCTTGCTCATGCTCGGCTAATAGGTAAGCGTTTCATTCATCCTAAACCGTAACCCAGCTGATGAGTATAATATAGCAATACTGAATGACCTATAAGAGCGACACGACGTACATCGCCAGACACGACATATAGCGCTAGATTGAAAAAGAATACAAAATGAATACAAAAAGATTAAAAAACTGCTTATAATTGATAAATATCTGTATGCTGTCTAGATCTGAATGTATACAAGATTGTCCTCTGAATCCAGCATGGTCAGGGATTTCTGTTCCATTTTCATTACAGAGTTTTTCTTTGAGCTTTAAAAGTACATGTCTTGCGCCCTATCATACCTTCACCACGAATACCACTACTCTCGCCCTGCTTTTTTCTGCCTTCTTGCACTGTTTCACATTTCCTTCATTCAGGTTGATTATCTTTGAAAAAAGAAATAAATCTGAAATTGTTTAGAATAAAATTAATGCTGATGCTCGATTTATGTTTTAAAAAGGAACAGGCACACTAAATAAATGCCTGCGAATTGCCATGGTGGACATATCTGAATACGTCACGTGTGTTTTGCTGGCTCAATTGAATAGATGTGTCATGAATGGGATTTAGTGTATTGGAAGTTGATAAAATCTGTGTTTACATGCTAACACATGTTCGAATTGCCAATTAGTCGAGACATTTCAAAGGTTCAAACGCCAAAATTAAAAAAGGTTTAAATTTACTTCGATTGCTTTACAGTCCAAAACTAATTGAAAATTCAACTAAATGGTTCATTCTTCCTAAACGGACATTTTTAGTTTGCTTTTAGAATGTTTCACCGATTTGCACAGCACCGCCCAAAACTTTCGAAATAATGTCAAACATGATTTTATTAAAGAGAATATAGTACATGTTTGTCACTGTCAGAACAATAGTAATGCATCTAGACGCTACGGTATAAAGATAAAAAGCATATATAGGATAACAAGCATCCAACGTTGTGTGTTTACGTGTGTGTTTCTCTAAACAGATTCCGAATGGCTTCAAGAAGGTAAACCTGGAATTTGTGGAGGCACAATTAATCTGTCCAAGTCGATCCCGTCATTCACCTTATCGTCGCTTGCATACGACCAGCCCACTACAGCCTCGTACATAGCTACGTGCACAATGTACATTGCTGGTCCTCCAGGTACACAGATTCAGGCAACCATTCTAGATATTCAAATGATTAATGAGAACATACAAATCTTTGACCATCCCTCCTCCACCGAATCTGTCTTCAGGGTGACAAACATATACGGATCTGTACAAGGAACATCAACCGTGTTTTCTTCTCAAGGAGGTCTTACACTTCTCTACCTCGCCGACACGATGTCTTCTCATGGCCTAGGATTCCGAGCTGAAGTTAGCATAATAGGTTAGTGCTGCATTCCGAAAGTACGGTTTTCCCACGTTACGTGTAAGTCATATACGTATGGATTTATAAATATGTCGTTTTACATAGCCAACTAAGATCAACAATAAACTTATTTAAGTGTATTGTTGATAAACTGGTTTTATATACGTGAGAACTAGTTGATTAAATACCGAGCATAAAAATGTTAAGAACATGCACGAAGTGTGAATTTTTGTTAGTTCCAGACAAGCCCCCAAATGTCTGCCAACGATGAATATCCTGAATTATATCATTTTGGGTTTAGCAAATCTCTCGCCGAATATGGGCATTCATTGCTACAAAAATACGGATTCCTTTTTGCCAAAATATTCCCAAAAACTGTTTAGTTTTGACTTGATAGCCTTAGTAGGCATATGTGAATACTGCTTCCGTGTATATGAAAGTAGCTGATTCAGTGATGTTTGCACTGATTTGCCTGTTTCTTTCCTAATCTTTAAAATTCATAACTTTGTTATTAATTGTCCGATTTTCCTCAAACTTTTTTTTAATCTGCTCTCCAATGTTTTCTGCTTTTGTTAAAAAATTCTAATTTTGGGGTGGACTCTTCTTGTAAGTTGTATTATTTGGAACGTTTCTTTATCATTCGTCTTTTGATTTCAGATGCAATTCCAACACAAAGTGAAGGGCTATGTGGCGGCGTCGTAGCTCTTACAGAGTCATCTCCAAACCATACTTTCACTACGCCGTTATTCAGCAATCCTTCGTCATCAAGTTTGGATATCGACTTTACTCTTCACATCATCGTTCCTGACGGCAAGGCGGTGCAGCTCACATTCTCGGATATATCGACAACGAGCAACGAGCAAATTTTGGTCTACAAATATTCGTCATCCGAATATAGCCGTCTCGCTTATATTTACGGATTGGTTGATACTAGTTCTACGGTTTATTCACCAGGAGGATTGACGATCTATTACTCTGATTCTAAGACAGATTACAACGGACCTGGATTCAGAGCAATTGCACACCTTCTTGGTAAATTTCTCGCTTGCATAATTCGGTCTATTATGATGGCGGTTTTTGAATAAATTAATAGTAGTAGTCTCTAGAATAAAAGGCTAATACGTTGAAAATATAAGCGGTTCAAACTTTACAGTACCACAGATTTTTGTACACAAGCGAGTTTTTTGATGTTCCGGTTGTAGCTAAAACACATCGCAAGTAAATAGGAGGTCTTGGGTTCAATTCCGACCTGACAACAGCAACGATGAATGTACTTTCAACTTTCTATAATATATGGACTATTTTGCACGTGTTGGCTTGAGGGTGGTGCGGTATTATACAGTTCGTAGGAGTGTCAAGGAATTAATTAGTGATTTACGATATGGAAATTGTTTCATAGCAGATCGTAACTGGTTTATGATGATTATGAAATGAAATGTTGAAGATTATGCTAACATTTAGTTTCGCTAGCAGCAATAATCAGCAGACTTTTTTTTTCCAATCTTTACATGTCTTTGATTCTTGGAAAAGGCGGATCAATGGATGGATCTCTTTTGAAAAAAATAATCGGACCCAACAATTACAGATACTGCGCAGGCCCTATTAGAAATTCATGTTCCAGTACCTATCTGACATGATTTGGCAACACTGAGACTAAAGTTTTCCACCGGCAAAAGTAAAAGTCTGGAGGAGGCTTGAACCTTAATTTGTATGCTCCGAATAGGAGCTCAGTAATGATAGAGCATGATAACAGTTTACATCAAACAACGTTTGAGACGCATTGAGACCCCCCCCCCCTAAAAAGCCTGTTTCAGTCTCTTTAAAGGATTACTACGCTAAAAGTGCAAGAATTGTGAGGTTAATCATTCATACATCCGTTTACGAATTCATTTTTGTCATGTTTAATAGCGTTCCTTTTAACAATGAAATTCCACCTATACTCCACAGATGATATCCCCAGTACACTGCCCGGGTTGATCGGTGGAATACTCGAGTTGACTGACAGCAGACCAAACGTCACATTCTACTCTCCATTCTACTTTCAACTATCACCAGCCGATGTTTACAGTGATGGTCTTTTCTACATCCTTCCACCTCCGGGACGTCAGGTTCAGCTAACATTTTTGGACATCGAAACAACTTTGGACGAACAAATATCTGTATATGACCACCCGTCATCTACATCAGTGGATTACAGAGTTTCCTATTTGTATGGTCCATTAAAGACAGTTGCTGCTATGTTTTCAACGCGTGGTGGACTTACGGTTGTATATGATGATGACAGCTCAACCAGGAATGCGCCAGGCTTTCACGCTGTAGCCAAGATGATTGGTAAAAGTTGCCAGGCATTTATCATGTTGTATTTGAAACCCTTAGTAAACGAGTCCCAAATACCAAGGATCAAATGATTGGCTCGTTTACTGTTTTTAAATATCCCCTAACATTGTCTTTTAAATACACTTTTAATAATAATTGTGAAAATATTTTTTATTGTATAAGAATATATATATAGCCTAAATTTTGAGGCCATTTCATTTCTGGACGAGTTGTCAGCATTGTCATAGTAAACTTTCAAAAGCAATTAAAACAGTTGATTACAGGTAGATACATGGAGGAATTTTTCATTAAGAAGATAAGAATTATATATTGTCGATGTGCATGTAATCCTTGACTGACTTAACACTAAATATGTCTTATGTTGAATTAATATTATTTTTGTTTTTTACAGATATTCTTCCTTCGTCCCAATCCGGAGTTTGCGGAGGAACGATTGATCTCGACCACTCTACCCCTATGATGAGGTTCTCATCACCTTTGTATGATAAACTGACATTGGCAGATGGCCACGTAGATTGTAGAATACACATGACAGCTCCGGATGGACTACAGATACGCCTGGTATTTCTTCATATCCAGACAACGGCAAGTGAGAGTATATCTGTGTATGACCATCTAACGTCTTTAACGACGGCGACCTCTATAGCTTCATTCAGAGGCACTGTTACGACATCATCAGCAATTTACTCTTCTGGCGGAGGATTAACAATTATCTATGATGATGGAAGTGATACTTTTAATGGACGCGGATTTCTGGCAGAAGTAAATATTCTAGGTAGGTGTGTGTTATTCTAAACGTCCTCCTTTCATATTTTCCGCAAGTGTGATTCAGAATAGGCCCTTTCACAAGAGAGGACCATAATGACGCGTATATTCCACTAAACATTCGATTAGTATGAATCTTTCCGAGATTGACGGATATGTGTGTCAGCGAAAATTGGATTAAAGTATGATTTTGTCTATCTCTTCGAAGGAATTGAAAACGTTAGTTTTAATAGACTTTCATTCACAAAGATAACACAGAATGAACCCCACAATATCAACACATATCAGGGGATAAAGAACAAGTATATGTTTTATTAGGATCGTTATACTTTCTAACACGCGCAGAATAACGCTGAATAACTATAAAACTCGGCCTGTGCATTACCCCTTCATGTGTGGGGTTTGCCCGACACACTTCGCAGGATACACGCCCAGAAGGCGACTGACAAACTGAATATGCCTTGAGGTGTTTCAGATTCAACTCCGAGCACTTTAGCACTTGAATACAAATTCCCGCGACGAATCGCTCTAAACTACTGTAAAATTTTAACTAACATATCAGGTTATTCTCCGCCTTCTTGGTTTGTTCTGTGGTTTTGTTTCACGTGCACAAATAATAAAATCCAGAAACATCTGTTTTATTTTCTAATCACTTATATACTGATCTAGGGACTTAATTTCAACTTGTATTGCTTTAATGTGACTCGGCTGTTGTTTGAAAAAAAAAAGGCTTATTATGATGTGTCTTTAACATTTTGTGTAAAAAAGTTGAATTTAATCCTGGCAACAAGTTGACAAATATTGTTGGAATTTCAGAGATTGTAATGCAGCTATTACCAATAGACATAATAATTCCAAATTCCACGGAAATGTCAAACATCAATGAAATCTATTTTTTCTGGTGTTTTTTTTTCTTCGCAAAAGCACATTTTGACAAGGTCATGTTTGTTCATTGTTTACACCTTTTCTCTCCCTTTCCTTAAAGATGTGCTACCAGCGGACNCTGGTGTTTTTTTTCTTCGCAAAAGCACATTTTTGACAAGGTCATGTTTGTTCATTGTTTTCACCTTTTCTCTCCCTTTCCTTAAAGATGTGCTACCAGCGGACGAAATTGGGTTTTGCGGAGGAACCATGAGCCTTACCAAAACTTCACCTAACATCACATTCTCGACTCCAATGTACCACGTATCTTCAATCTCTGATATCAACATGGACTTCACTATGTACATTGTTGGTCCACCAGAAAGTCATATTCAGCTCACCTTCCATAACTTCGTGACGACCTCCTCTGAGGAAGTGATTGTCTATGACCATCCTTCAGATCAATCTTCCACATACCAAGTTTCTCATTTGTCTGGCCCATTGAACGCCAGAGTAGTCTTCTTCTCTACTCGAGAAGGTCTTTCTGTTTCTTATATCGACAATAGTAACTCATTCAATGGTCCTGGATTTACAGCAGAGGCAAAACTTATACTTGGTAAAATTTTTTCTTAAGATGAAGGCGTAGAATTGATGTAATTGGCTAAAAAGGTTATAATGCAAGTCAATACAGTTTTTTTGTAGCAGTACAAAATAGGATAAGACACCCCCTAGAAAAGTTAATGAATGGAAAGGAAATTAGAATAACATGAGGAAAATGGGTTTAAGAAATAAAACTAGCCACTCTGATGACGCCATGGCTGCACTGCTCAACTGTTTGTTGATATTTATATTCAAAATTTATTTATTTATTCTTCTTTGATTAAAAAAAACTTGATTTGGGATAAAGATAAATATGATTTTACATGTTTTCAGTAGTACTAGATTGATAAGGTTTCATAAATATCCTAACAAATATAAATATATAACAATTAAATGATTGAAATGATAAAATATTGTAAAACTCAATACTTGGGCCTGTGACAAATATTTGATGTACATATGGAAGTTGATTTTGCAAGATGTAAACAAAATTGAAGTTAATAAAACAATTTACAGATATTCGCAGAAAAAATAGTCAGTTTCTGGAAATTAAATAATTATAAGCGCAACCATGACGTCATCAAGTTGCCAAGTTAGTAATAGTTTTGCTGCATTATTCAGTTTTGCATGTCACTCTTTGTCAATTGCTAACGAAGTTTTCATAGGACTTTCCTCGATCTTTTTAATTTCGTTTCTGTATATTTACACGCTTTTTTAGTGAACGATAGTGATTATTTTCATTGTTTATGCTCGTATTGAGTCGAAGCGAGTACTAACGCATTCATTCTGCCTTATTTGAACAGCACTGTAATTTATAGTACACAGAGAACAATCTACGGCAATATCAGAATTGAAAACTTCTGCTCATGCATTTTAATAGAAAAGGGATGGAATCCAGAACCATGCAATACGGGTCGTTATAATTTATAACTTGAAATTCTCACCAGTTTCTCAAAACATTCAAACTTGTTAAATAATAGACTTTCTTTTCCAAGATACAAGTATTCAATTCAAACGAAAGCGATATGCCACTCTAAGTCGTAACGCTATAAAAAAAATAACATGCACCATTGTCATTGTTATGATCAAATAAAAACTCTATTTGGGCAAGTTATCTTTTTTTCAGAAACGTGTATAAATTCAACTTCTATTTCAATCACTGTTTGTTTCATATTGTAAAAAACATTCAGTAAAATATTTTGAAATATTGTACATTTAAGATCCATAAACTGAGTGCATCCTAGAACCATCAATCAAAATAACCTTATAATTTCAAACAAGTTAAATTCAAATTAACTGTAAATTGTGAGCTTTATTCTGCAACTGTGTGGAAGAAGATTACGCCCAAATTTTATTGTGTGGTTAGGGACTGAACAAAACATTCTGTTTCACTTTCCTCCGTGCCTACAGATAGGATGGACGGTATTGACCCTACCCAGCCTGGATTCTGTGGTGGGACGTTTCCACTGACAGCGTCAACACCACATTTATCCTTCTCATCACCAACTTACAACACTGCATCTGCCGTCAATGTCATTTCAGAATGCATGATACACGTCATAAGTCCCCCAGGAAAGCAAGTCCGTGTTGTCATTTCAGATATACAGACATTGGACAATGATAACGAAAAATTTGAACTCCATGATCATCCGTCATCAGCGTCTTATAGAATCATGAGTGTCCGTGGTACTCTTAGTTCAACTGCTGTAGCCTATTCATCCAGTGGTGGTGTAACGTTGGTGTATGATCGAAGCAACCAATTAAGCTATGGTCGGGGATACAATGCTGAAGCTGAAATCCTAGGTATTTTCTTTTGTTCTGAATAGCTTTAAAAGAAGGATAAACAAACATTATTTCAGGACATCACTGAACATCAACAGAGAATCATCTAAAAAGTACAGAACATCTAAGAAAGGAATCTACAATATTATCTTAGCCATATAACTACCCTGTCGACAGTAATAACAATAATTAGATAATTTATATAGCGCAGATACTATATGGATATACTCTACTGCGCTAATCGATTGGAGAGTCTAGCCAAGAAATTCCAGGCTTAGAAAATAACAGAATATCCGATTCATGTTTAGAGGAAAATCTGTATTTATAAACTGCAAATTACCTTAAAGTTAAGGAAATCCATAAAACTCATTAAACTTGGAACTTGGTTATAGCATAGTTTTCCTAATGACAATGATTTTATTTCTGTTTTGATGCTGCAAACATTGAAAGTATACTACTGGCTCACAACATATATTTATTGTTATACTGATTTCTTTTTATTTACTTCATTACAGTATGAACTCAATATAGTAGATTGAACAATATTTCATTTTCGTAGTTCCTTTTAGTACATCATTAATTGATATAGTTTAAAGTTACTGAAGTTAGTGCAGGATTGCATATTATTCCCTTCCCAAACCCACCCTTTCGAGACAAGCCATTTCAATCAGTGTACAATAATATAATGCTGTAGTATTAATAAGAACAACAGAGATTATAAATAGCCGATTTTCTGGATATTTTTTTATGGTTTTCTTAGTTTGTCTTATTTCTAGAAGTGCGACCAATCGCTTTCCATATTTTCTTTGGAAATTACCAGATCTGTCTACTACGTACTGCTCAAGCAAATTTGAATTTATGAAAATATTTGCATAACAAGCCGAATAATCTTGAATATCACTTGTTTGCCATCTTTATTTTAAAGTAGTGAGCATCCTTCGATTCAGGGTAGATCTCCCTCAAAAGCAAATATGTTTTCCAAGTGCAAAGTCAATCACACTGCAATGTAAAATAAATTTTAATCTTTATGGAATCCATTTGAAAAAAAAACGGCCCCATTGAAAAACAGCATGTGCTGAACTGGGTTTTTAACCGTGTTTAAATAAATGTATCAAATCAAATCAAATCATTTGAGCTTTATCTTCAAAAAAATTAACAGTTATTACTGGCATAGAAATCGAATGGATGATAGTGATTGCGAATATATATCTGTTATAAACATCCATAGAATGTCCATCGTTTTTGTTGTTTTATCTTTGTAAATGTAGATAATATGCCATCTTTTGAACCGGGTCTCTGTGGCGGTACAATTCTGCTTACAGAATCGTCACCACGAATCTATTTCACAACACCGTTACACAATATATCTCCATCGAATGATGTAGATGTATTTTGCTTCTATACCATAAGAAGTGACTGGGGAAAGTCTGTTCGACAAGCTGTGCACAACTTCAGTAGTCCCTTGAGTACACAACTTCGAGTTTACGACTGTCCACTAGAGGGATCATGCTATGCATCAAACATCGTTTCAACTTTGTATGGCCCGCTTGATACAACAGCTGTATTCCTATCATCTGGAGGCATACTATATATTCACTTCGATGATGATTCAAGTTCCAATATTGAAAGGGGATTCTATGGCGAAGCAAGTGCTTCAGGTATTGCTATGGGGGTGCTGTTCAAAATCAACTCCAAATCAACTGCAACTTTGCAAAATTGTAACGCGCATTTTCATTCACGCACGGTATGCTCATTTAACGAGACGCGCGTAAAACAATGATTTCGAATGGAGCGTTCCGATCAACTGCAACTTGCGATCAATTGCAACTTTTGAGCAACGCCCCCTATATCTTACATAACTTTATAATGTGTTTTTAATGCATTGCTCTTCGTAATCTTTGCAAATGTAGCTTAACCTACATGCCTTCATTTATAAGTAATAGGAACTGAGTGGATTGTATAACATATAAGTGCATGTAGGAAATATGCATTGACTACCTCTTTTTTTCATGACCGAAAATGGAAAACGAGTATGCGAATTGGTTTTAGTGGTAAGATCTTGGGAATAAAAAGGCACATCATTTAACATTCGAGCGGAACACCAAACATTCGTAATAACCTTTCGTTTTCTTATTCCCTTATAGATTCGTTAATGCTCAATCAGCATGGGTTCTGTGGTGGGACAGCTGTGTTAACAGACGCAGCACCGAGAATTTCCCTATCGTCTCCTCCTTACAACAATCCTTCAACTGATGGCTTACGTGTCGACTGTAAAATCCATATCACGAGTCCACCAGGGAAACAAGTCCAGCTGACGTTTCTTCACGTGCAGACGACTTCCAGTATACCTATAGCAGTGTACGATGACCCTGAAGCTTCGCAGAGTGACAGCCTAATTGCCTACATGTATGGCAATGTGATGACACATGCAGTGATGATTTCTTCTTCTGGAGGACTGACTCTAATTCTCGAAGATGATAGCGATGCTGCGAATGGACCAGGGTTTACTGCGGAAGCTCAGATCCATGGTGAGTTACTGGATATTATATAAGGGCCATGAAGATACATAGCTTTACTTAGCAAATAAAGTAGGAAAGGGTAAAGAAGAAAACTTTCATTTAAATAGAATCAAGAACTTGGTTGAATAGAATCAGTCGGCGATGACTAAGCTATTGGAGAAGATGGAATATTAAAGGTGTTCCGGGTTGGGCTACTGGGGATTATACCACCCGTTTCTATGAATATTATGGATTTCAGGAACAATGCTTTATGAAAAGGGGGATGTTTGGTGAGAATTAAGTACATCAAGTGGCATTTTCAATTAAAAAATGTTTTTCATGATTTTGCTGAAGCTCATAGATTTCTAACCATGTACATGTGGTAATTAATATATATATATATATATATATTTTTTTACATAGCAATACAATTACATTTTAACGATCAAGTGATATTTTACTTCATACATCTGCCAAGAATCTGATGTAGTAATTGACATGTTAAAGTTGGGACTGTGTAAAAATATAAAATAGTCACTAGACTGACCTACTTAGTAATTTGAATAAAGTTAATTTCATTTTAAAAAAGGACAAAGTGTGGCTGCCATGTGTATTCTCTATGGGCCCCTTGGTTTGCGCTTCGTTGTTATGTTTTGATGAGCCGTTATCATATCATCACTCATTATAGATACCTAGACTAACCTGATGCTCATTTTCCGTTTGGCGGAGGGCTATGTCTATATGAAATGGATACTAACTTACTTGGTTCATGCTGGAACATGTGCATCAATTTTATTTCCTTTCTTCTAAATATTAAAGCAAAGAAAGCATTTTCGTGTGAGATTTATCATTCTTCTTAAACTTTCTGTCCTAGACTTATCTCCAAATTACCCTGGCTTCTGCTGTGGAACAATATTACCTACTTATTCAACACCAAGAATAAACTTCTCAACACCTATCTACGATAACCCAATAATGGTGGATGCTACCACTCTTTGTAAGATGTATATCAGAGCACCGATCAATCGCCATGTCAAGTTGATTCTTCGGGATATCGAAGTCGATTCTAATAAACAAATTACGGTCTACGACCATCCAACGTACTCGACAACTGAATACAAGATTTTCAACTTATATGGTGTTTTGTATGGAACTGTCATCATCATATCAAGCTACAGCGGGTTGAATTTAGACCTAAATGAACTAAACATCGATATGTACAATGGAAAGGGGTTCACCGCCGAAGCGCAAATTCATAATTTTGGTACGCAGCTGTTGGGCTTTGTAATTATTTTGAGATATGTCTGTATCTTTAATGCATATTCTTTTCATCAAGATTGCCTCGAAACTTCAGATAGAAGTCAATTGACTGATGAATAATTATTACATTTCATATTACTGCCGACGCTTGGGATACTCCCAATAACCACAAATCTCATACAGGGAGCAGACAAGACCTTTAAACACTAATTACAGATACTTGTGCAGCTGCAGTGATGGGCACTTTAATTAAGAAACAGTCCTAGAATCACATGCCGTGCCATTGCCGTACAAGACGTCGTATCAATGTTATACAATCACACGCTTCCGGTGATTGTGACGTAGGATATTTGCGCTTTTGATGTTTTTTTAGTTGAATTAAACACTTATGACCTTTTTTATATAAATAATCAATACAAAATAACATGACAAAGTGATAGAATCAAAGGAGGCGAGTACCCTGGAGGCATGGCTTGTGTTGGGATCGCCTTAACAACAAGCAAAGTTAAACAAAGTCATCTTTTTAAAGAAGAGTAAAGAAAATAAATTAGTATATATTGTCATTTGAAAGAAATATTAACGATAAAACGAGATGGATAAAGGAAAAAAAAACTGTTTGAGAGATATAAATGGTTAGAAAGAAGAAGAGCAAGATCAGAAAGAATAAGAGAATTTTGGCATTATCATATATTGAATATCAACGTAATGTGATGTGATGAAATCTGATTTCATATGTGTAATATCAGATATGGGGGCATATTGACAATAAAATTACTGCATGTTCTATCAATGCACCAGTACATGGTCCTGTAGCATAAAAGATGCAATTACACTTACAATAAATATTTATCGTAAAGCTATGGCAAAACGTCTACCATAGAGATTGCAAAATTAATGTTGTCTCTACAGGCCCCCTGGACTATACGAGCTCCATACTCTAAATCATCCCTTATGTAGCTCTGATAGTTACTTCGGCCTACGGCCTCTGGGAATAAGACCTACACTCGGGATAATTTGAAGATGGTAATAAACTATTTCTGTAAAATAAAGCGGGCCATGGGATAATAGATCCGTGTGCCGTATACTGAAGTGAGCGGACACATCAATTAAAAGCCGGTTCCGATTTGAATAGCATTACTAAGCAGCATTGAATTGGCATTCGACTAAATTTTACGGTGAATATATCGTGTTTTTGTTAAATGTCATTCACATATTCCAGTAAAGTGTGTGCTAGACCATGCGTTTTGTAAAATTATAGAAAAATGTATTGTGTTTTTTCATACGCCTCTTTCTTAACCATCATTCAAACAGTTGAGATTTCGACGGCGGAAGATGGATTCTGTGGAGGCACAATAGAACTGACAGATTCCTCTCCTGTGGTGGAATTCTCTTCCCCCAGTTTCATCAACCCAACCACAGATGGCGCTTTTATAGAATGTTACATGCATGTTACTACCGCACCTGGAGAGCAAGTCATTCTCACTTTCTTAAGTTTAAATACATCTGGTAATGGAGTGATCGACGTCTATAATTCTCCTACTTTGATGACGTTTTACATCGGTGGCTTTATTGGTAACTCGGAAGAGAATGTAACTTTCATCTCATCACAGGAAGGATTGACTATTTACTATCGAGATGAGAGTGTGTCTTCCAAAGTACCAAACCTCCTAGCTGAGGCACGTATTCAAGGTATGGAATATGAAACAGTGTGAAACGTGGTCCGCCCCAGGAAAACATTGGTTTAAAATCGGACAAGTAAAAAAGTGTAAATAAAATATAGTTCGATCCCTTTCACATTCTCATGAACACACATATACACGCACATGCGCTCAAACGATCTTAATATTCCTCTCTCGTGAACATTCTCCTTCGTTCAATCTCTCTCTCATATATGCATTTTTCATTGATTGTTATCGGTCAAGCCATGCTCCACGCTTTTCAACTTTTGACATTTTCTGGCACATCTTCTCTCGTTCTCTCTCTCTCTCTCTCTCTCTCACACACACACACACNTCACTCTCGTGCACGCCCTTTTCTTTTATATTTTACGCATTTACCAGAATAAATAAAGGAAGCTCCCTAATAAAAGCCACCGGCAATTTTGGATCATAAAAATTTTTAGCCACGTGCGCCTACAAAATAAAATGAAAGGTATCAAAATTTACAAATATATCTTACCATCGTTTGTCACATTGTGGCCATTGCGAGAAGTAATGTAGCCACAATTGCTTCAAGATCAAGCAAATCTACTGAAGTGTCGTGATGTAACGGTTTAGTTGTCCCCTTTCAACTAGAGGGTCGGTGGTTTGAATCCCACCAATGGCGTTAATTTCCTCCAACAAGAAATTCATCCACACTTTGCTGCACTCAACCCATGTTAAGATGGAATGCTTGAGCGCATGAGTGGCTAGATGGCAGTTATAGCCAGGGTAATAATACGGTACCCAGTATGAAGTGCAGTAGAATATATCCATTTAGTGATTGCGCTATATAAATGGACCTAGTATAGACAATCAATGCATGTCATTTCATTGATTTTGTACCCCAAATCAACGACACTCAGTAAAAGTATGCCAAACTAAAAGCAGCAGTGTAATTTGGTATATATATATATATATATATATATATCATATATATAATCAAAGGCTTTCCATTTGAGTACCATTATATTTGATGTTATGTATTGATTTCTTTGTCTTCGTGCAACACCACGTTTTTACGACCACCACTTCAATAGATAAAAGAAAACACGGCCTAATTTGCTTCACGCAATAATCGAAAAATATATTGTTTTTGCTTTGAAAAAGTATTTCCCATCTACTTTTTTTCAGCTTTTGGGTCAACCAATGAGCATTAATCAATTTAATTTGTTAATCATTCCAGAGAACCTAGAGTCACATAGTTTCATAGGAATGTGCGGTGGCAGAATATCTCTAAACGAAGTTTTACCAAATGTGACTATCACAAGTCCTCATCCTGGCCTTGATTCATCTCCGTTGGATCTTACTTGCGTATTACACATCACCAGTTCATCGACATCAACACAAATTGAGCTGATATTCTACGAATTTCAGACAACGTCTCAGAAAGGTGTACAAATTTACAACCATCCCTCGGATACTACAAGCTTTATTACATATATCTCCGGTAAACTGGATGGGATAGCAACCGCATTTTCATCTAACGGAGGACTCACTCTATCATACAGCAGCAACGAGCTTGGTGCTGGATACTTGGCCAATGCTAGTATATCAGGTATTTTACAATGATAACAATAATAATACGATAATAGGGTACCAAATCCCTTTTAAAAAATGCCCAAGGCGCGGTTACAAACCGATAACCGTAATATTCGAAAATCACTTTCTTTCTCGCAAATTGGGAATTCTTAATTTTGTAATAATGATAATAATAATAATAATTGAATTTATATAGCGCTTTTTCCAGAGGATACAAAGGTTGTAACACACTTTACAACCGTGGGGAGTCACTTCAAAAACTTATTTATTCGAATTTCTGTAACTTGATAATAAATGGTTTTTGCTGCCAATTTGAGGAAATAAAAGAGATTGGCTTTATTCTAAAATAAACCCCGTCCTGAATTGGTTAATTCGACCGCATGAGTATTCTAAAATAAATTAATTGGAGAATAACTTTTATTTTGCCTTCAGCCTTTTGCGTAGGATATTGATCTAACCGACTCTCTTATTACGTGATGTCTGCAGGATACACTTGTCTGAAAACTAGTTATATCTATATCAAGTACATTAACCCTTAACGTGCCACGTGCATGTGTACTGATCTATGCAGGAGTGTCAAATGCGTGTATACACGCAATCGTAATAACACCCTTTGTGTACTACTACTGTGTATATCGTACAGATTAACTCTGGAGCTAAACATATTGTTCTCACATCCTGCTTAGGTATTACTACATATTAGCAGGCTATTTTTTTCATATGTTCAGCAGAAAGCAATTTATAGAGGTGAAAAGGATCAAAGAGTTTTAGAAACCGCTCCAAGGAGCCGCACAAAATAAACTTGGCACAGGGAGTGCAGTATAGAGAGCAGCTTAAGGGTTAAATAATGATATGATATTGTATGACACTATGAATAATATCTTGCACTTTTACCGAAAATGTAATACGATTGGCTTCAGTGCGTACCAACATTTTTAAATCTTTGTTAAGCTTGTCAGAAGCCACCCTTCCATTTTTGGTAAGGTATTATGTTATCATTTGTGTCCAAACCCAAACCGTGGGAAACAGATCTACGACATACAGATCCATATTTCTCCATAATTACCGAACGAACGTAGATCCGGCCTTAGGGTTAAAACGCATGTGTTACGCAATATGTTCAAAGTCTTAAATACTAGTTGGATTCGATCCTCATGCATAAATTTACCAATGACAAAAGTCCTATTTTAATCTTTTATATGGACAAATTGTATAAATACGAATGACATGTTGAAGCATATATACGTATATAGTTAATTGGCAATGACAAAATAAAATAAACTTAATTGTTTCCTCTGAATCTTACACAGCATAACATTTGGAGAAAAAAAATCCAGGTACGATATTTACACAAATGCATAATGATAATAATAATGTGTCGTTGTTTTTTCTGTTCAAAAGTATACTATGCATGGAATTTAATTGGCGCGGTGATATGTATTATCTTCGATGAAATAGAGAATTTATCAATTTACAATAAGATCACACATGCTGGTTTATACATTGAAAATACGATCATGTTGAAATACAAGTGACTTTCATAAACATTCTATGAATCTTTTTTGCTTGGAATAGTAATGGTGAACGTAAAATGAGGAATGGGAACGTATAACCATGAACATTAAACATAACGATATCGTGTATCACCAAGTTTATAAAGTCACTAATTACGTCTTTAAGAATGCCTGGTATAATTTCTTGTGTTTAAAGGATGTCCATATCATACTTGAAGAAGAAAGTACAATTTTTGTCTACTTTTCCATGTTGTCAGCCATTTTCTGCCTGTACGTTGCCAATTTGAGGAGCCCATGAGAGGTGTAAATCAAAACTTTAAAAATTCATAACTTTTGAATGGATTGTCGGGTTTAGCTCAAATTATCACAGATTGACCATTGTATTTTTCTTCATCCACCGAGTGCACATTAATGTCTGGGTGAAGTTTCCCTTTAACGATTGGTAATCGTACGACTACTAAGCACAAGAACTAATTCCTGTCGTTCGTAGACTCATGCGTAAGTTGGTGAAACCCCCCCCCCCCCCCACCCGATTGACTTTAGATAATTTAAAAAAATTAATTTTCCTGATTTTGTTTTTGTTTCACAGTATAGATTTAATTACTTTTCACATGCAGGTATTCAACCCAGTCAGATAGACTCATCCTGTGGCGGATCCTTTGTCGTATCTAATTCATTCCCACGGATCCGAATTACAACGCCTTTCTACGGTACAGGAACCGATTCGAACGTTACGATAACCTGCCGGTGGTATTTTGTGAGCCAATACCCAAACCAGGTTGAACTTCTCCTCAAAGATGTCGAACTTGCTGATGATGAAACAATATTTGTCTACAACCACCCTTCCAGCACATCATCTTTCTATCTGTTATCAACTTTGAGTGAACAGACTGGCAATTTCTTATACACATCATATCGATACGGGTTCATCATAGATTTGCGTAATTTGAAACATGGATTTGTAATCGATGCAAGGCTACCAGGTAAATTGATGTTCTATGTAATAAATGTAAAAGTACAAGTCCGCTGGTTACCAAAGGGACGAAATATCTCATTCCTCTGCACTTCATGATTGGTCCTCAACGGGATGAAAGATTTCGCCCCTCTACACTTAATGATCCAAAGGGACAAAATATCTTGTCCCTCTGCACTTCATTACCCGTCGTCAAAGGGACGAACAATCTCGTCCTTCTGCACTTTATAATCCGTCCTAAAAGGGACGAAAGATTTCGTCCCTCTGCCCTTCATTATCCGTCCTCAAAGAGACAAGATTTCGTCCCTCTGCAGTTCATGATGCAGCCTCAAATGGACGAAAGATTTCGTCACTATGCACTTCATGATCCGTCCTCCAAGAGACAAAAGATGTCGTGTCGTCCCTCTGCTTTTCATTATCCGTCCTCAAAAGGACGAAAGATTTTGTCCCTCTGCACTTCATGATCCGTCCCCAAAGGGACGAAAGATTTTGTCCCTTTGTATTCCATGATCAAGCCTCAAAGAGACAAAGATTTTGTCTCTCTGCATTTCATGATCCGTCCTCAAAGGGACGAAAGATTTCGTCCCTCTGCACTTCATGATTCGTCCTCAAAGGGACGAAAGATTTTGTCCCTTTGTGTTCCATGATCAAGCCTCAAAGGGACGAAAGATCTCGTCCCTCTGCACTCCATGATCTGCATTTCATGATCCGTCCTCAAGGGGACGAAAGATTTCGCCCCTCTGCATTTCATGATTCGTCCGACGACAGATTTCGTCCCTTTGTGTTCCATGTTCAAGCCTCAAAGGGACAAAAGATCTCGTCCCTCTGCACTTCATGATCCCTCCTCAAAGGGACGAAAAATTTTGTCCTGCATTTCATGATCCGTCCTCAAAGAGATGAAAAATGTCGTCCCTCTGCCCTTCATTATATATCCTCAAAGGGACGAAAGATTTCGTCTCTCTGCACTTCATTATTCGTCCTCTGCATTTTATGATCCCTCCCCAAATGGACGAAAGATTTCTTCCTTCTGCACTTCATGATCCGTCCTCAAAGAGATGAAAAATGTCGTGCCTCTGAGCTTCATGATCCATCTTCAAAGGGACGAAAGATTTCGTCCCTTTGTATTCCATGATCAAGCGTCAAAGGGACGAAAGATTTTGTCCCTCTGCATTTCATGATCCGTCCTCAAAGGGACGAAAGATTTCGTCCCTCTGCACTTCATGATCCGTCCAACGACAGATTTCGTCCCTTTGTGTTCCATGATCCCTCCTCAAAGGGACGAAAAATTTCGTCCTTCTGCATTTCATGATTCGTCCTCAAAGAGATGAAAAATGTTGTCCCTCTGCCCTTCATTTTCTATCCTCAAAGGGACGAAAAATTTCGTCTCTCTGCACTTCATTATCCGTCCTCTGCATTTTATGATCCCTCCCCAAATGGACGAAAGATTTCTTCCTTCTGCACTTCATGATCCGTCCTCAAAGAGATGAAAAATGTTGTGCCTCTGAGCTTCATGATCCGTCTTCAAAGGGACAAAAGATTTCGTCCCTTTGTGTTCCATGATCCCTCCTTAAAGGGACGAAAGATCTCGTTTCTCTCCACTTCATGATCCGTCCAAAGGAACGAAAGATATCGCCCTTCTGCCCTTCATGACCCGTCCTCAAAGGAAAAAAAGATTTTGCCCCTCTATACGTCAATATCCGTCCTAAAAGGGACAACATATTTCGTCCTTCTGCCCTTAATTATCCGTCCTCAAAGGGACGAAATATTTTGTCCCTCTGCGCTTCATTATCCGTCCTCAAAGAGACGAAAGATTTTGTCCATGTGCACTTCATTATCCGTCCTCAAAGGGACGAAATCTTTCGTCCCTCTGCACTTCATTATCCGTCCTCAAAGGAATGAAGAATTTCGTCCNCCCTCCCACCCGATTGACTTTAGATAATCTAAAAACATTAATTTTCCTGATTTTGTTTTTGTTTGACAGTATAGATTTACTCACTTTTCACGTGCAGGTATACAGCCCAGTCAGATAGACTCATCATGTGGCGGATCCTTTGTGGTATCCAATTCATTTCCGAGAATCCGAATGACAACGCCTTTCTACGGTATGGGAACCGATTCGAACATTACGATGCACTGCCTGTGGTATTTTATTAGCCAATACCCAAACCAGGTTGAAATTCTTCTTGAAAATTTCGAACTTGCTGACGATGAAACAATATTTGTCTACAACCACCCTTCCAGCATGTCATCTTTCTATCTGGTATCAACTTTGAGTGAACAGACTGGCAATTTCCTATACACATCATCTCGACGCGGGGTCATCATATACTTCCGTAATTTAAGACATGGATTTGTAATCGATGCGAGGCTACCAGGTAAATTGATGTTGTATACAATGAATGTGAGTGTACAAGTGTGAAAAAACGATTATTTTGAAAACGATGAGAACATGCCCATCAAAATGTCGAGAGTGGGTAGGTCCTTTTCAGGACGACTCACATTTCCAAGAAAGACAACTCGTTGTATCCCTCGTTGTGAACCCTCAAGCAATATTTGTACACGTCAGATTTAAATGCCTTAAAATCCCAATTTAGTTAGTAAGGGAATTAGTACTGGTCATCAAAAGGGATGAAATATCTCGTCCGTCTGCACTTCATGACCTTTTCATAAAGGGACGAAAGATCTTATCCCTCTGCACTTTAGGATCCATCCTCAAAGGGACGAACGATTTCGTCCCTCTGCACTTCATGATCCATCCTCAAAGGGACGAACGATTTCGTCCCTCTGCACTTCGTTATCCGTCTTCAAAGGGACGAAAGATTTTGTCCCTCTGTACTTCATGATCCGTTCTCAAAGGGACGAAAGATTTCTTCCCTTTGTGTTCCATGATCTTTCGAAAGATCTCGTCCCTCTGCACTTCATGATCCGTCCTCAAAGGGACGAAAGATTTTGCCATTCTGCATTTCATGATCTGTCCGACGACGGATTTCGTCCCTTTGTGTTCCATGATCTTTCGAAAGATCTCGTCCCTCTGCACTTCATGATCCCTCAAAGGGACGAATAATTTCATCCTTCTGCACTTCATGATCCGTCCTCAAAGAGATGAAAAATGTCGTCCCTCTGCCCTTCATTATCCATCCTCAGAGGGACGAAAGATTTCGTCCCTCTGCACTTCATTATCCGTCCTCTGCACTTCATGATCCCTCCCCAACGGGACGAAATATTTCGTCCTTTTGCACTTCATGATCCGTCCTCAAAGAGATGAAAAATGTCGTGCCTTTGAACTTCATGATCCGTCTTCAAAGGGACAAAAGATTTCGTCCCTTTGTGTTCCATGATCCCTTTTTAAAGGGACAAAAGATCTCGTTTCTCTCCACTTCATTTCATGATCCGTCCGAAGGAACGAAAGATATCGCCCTTCTGCTCTTCATGACCCGTCCTCAAAGGGAAAAATGATTTTGCCCCTCTATACGTCAATATCCGTCCTAAAAGGACAAAAGATTTCGTCCTTCTGCCCTTCATTATCCGTCCTCAAAGGGACGAAATATTTTGTCCCTCTGCACTTCATTATCCGCCCTCAAAGAGACGAAAGATTTTGTCCATGTGCACTTCATTATCCGTCCTCAAAGGGACGAAATCTTTCGTCCCTCTGCACTTCATTATCCGTCCTCAAAGGAATGAAGAATTTCGTCCCTCTGCACTTCATTATCCGTCCTCAAAGGGACGAAACATCTAGTCCCTCTGCACTTCATGATCCGTCCTAAAAGGGACGAAAAATCTCGTCCATCTGCATTTCATGATCCCTCCTCAAAGGGACGAAAGATCTCGTCCCTCTCCACTTCATTACCTGTCCTCAAGGGGACGAAAGATCCCGTTCCTCTGCACTTCAAAGGGATGAAACATTTCGTCCCTCATCATTTCATGATCCAGCTTCAAAGGGACGAAAGATTTCGTCCTTCTGCATTTCATGATCCGTCTTCAAAGAGATGAAAAATGTCGCCCCTCTGCACTCCATGTTCCAGTGTCAAAGAGAAGAACATCTCGTATCTTAGCACTTAATGTTTTGGCCAGAAATGTAACAAATCATCAATCCCGTCCCTTTGTGTTTCATGTGCCATTAGCTTGAGAGTTCTGAAATTAAAGCTTAATCTAATTTTATTTAACCTGCAATAAGAATATAAAGTTGAATATGGGAACGTTTTGACATTCACCAACGCATTGTCAACATTAAGCACCAGTCACATAGAAGCTCTGATTCCACACGATTGCTAGTCAAGTTAAGTTTTCTGTGATCTGAGTTATGTGCCTCTCTTTGAATAGACCTGGTGCAGGTTATCGGATAATACTGAGCCTTAGTTTAGATACTTGGAACGATTAAAATAGTTTGAGGATCTTAGCCTCTGTCTAAACTATGACTGTGTTCAGGCAATCCGAAATAAATGCTTCCTCTCACGGTGTCATGTTACCTTTTTTTTAGGCAAAACACTAATTGCCCCCAACGCCATTATGGTCATGATCGTGTCAATAGTGATAATGATAGCTATAATGATGAATAATTACAACTTGAACAACGATAGTAATAATAATGATGATAATAATAAAGATTATAATACTAATCACAATAATGATAATAATCACACTTTAAAAAGGGGGAATCGTAATTTCAATCTTACCCCAAAATTTACTTCCTGTTCAAACTAAATAAAATTCATTGTTTGACAACTTTACTTCGTGTTTGGAAAACTTGGTATTTTCTTTATACTTCATGGACTGGTCTGCAAGAAGAAAAAAAATAAAATGTTCATAACAATTTGAGAGAGTTTACAAACATTTGTTTAAATAAAATGTTATAATGAACTTCACAGGTACTGTACCAGATGACGACAACCCAACAACCGAGGGAAAAGTGTTATCTACTTCATCCATCGTCTCTCCATCTTCTGTTGCCATGGAGATCACAGGTATTTGGGAACAAATATGTGTTGTACATTCATCCCTTTTAAATTAAAATTAGTTTGTCATTAGTGAAGGCGTCGTGCTGCGTTATGGAAGCGTCGTGGTGTAGTGGTTTAGCACATCCCAGGAAATCAGAGAGTTACAGGGTCGAAACCGTCCCATGACTTTAGTTTCCTTCAGCGAGAAATTCATCCACATTGTGCTTTACTGGACCCAGGTGAGGCGAATTGGTACTTGGCAGAAGTTTTACCTTGGAATGCAGCGCACTATTTACAACTGCACTGCTTAAGTTAGGGTAATTATGCTACATTGTATCAGAGCGCTTAGGGATGACTGATGGCTCTTCATTATCCGTCCTCAAAAGGATGAAAGATTTCGTCCCTTTGCACTTCATGATCCGTCCTCAAAGGGACGAAATATTTCGTCCCTTTGTGTTCCTTGATCAAGCCTCAAAGGGACGTAAGATCTCGTCCCTCTGCACTTCATGATCCGTCCTCAAAGGGACGAAATATTTCATCCCTCTGCACTTCATTATTCGTCCTCTGCGCTTAATGATCCCTCCTCAAAGGGACGCAAGATATCGTCCTTCTACACTTAATGATCCGTCCTCAAAGAGATGAAAAATGTCGTTCCTCTCCACTTCATGATCCGTCTTCAAATGTACGAAAGATTTCGTCCCTTTGTGTTCCATGATCAAGCCTCAAAGGGACGAACGATCTCGTCCCTCTGCACTTCATGATCCGGCCTCAAAGGGACGAAAAATTTCACCCCTCTGCACTTCATGATCCGTCCGACGAAAGATTTCGTCCCTTTGTTTTCCATGATCAAGCCTCAAAGGGACGAAAGATCTCGTCCCTCTGCGCTTCATAATCCATCCTCAAAGGGACGAAATATTTCATCCCTCTGCACTTCATTATCCGTCCTTAAAGAGATGAAAAATGTCGTCCCTCTGCTCTTCATTATCCATCCTCAAAGGGACGAAATATTTCATCCCTCTGCACTTCATTATCCGTCCTTAAAGAGATGAAAAATGTCGTTCCTCTCCACTTCATGATCCGTCCTCAAATGGACGAGAAATCGCGTTCCTCTGCACTTCATGATCCGTCCACAAAGGTGCAAAATATCTCATACCTCTGCACTTCATGATCCGTCCAAAGGAACGAAAGATTTTGCCCCTCTGCACTTCATGTTCCAGCCTCACAGGGACGAATCATTTCGTCCCGCTGCATTTCATTATCCGCCCTAAAAGGGACAAAAAAATTCGTCCCTCTGCACTTCACCATCCGTCCTCAAAGAGACGAAATATCTCATACCTCTGCACTTCATGAACCGTCCAAAGGAACGAAAGATTTTATCCCTCTATACTTCATGATCCGTCCAAAGGAACGAAATATATCGCCCCTCTGCCCTTCATGATCCGTCCTCAAAGGAATGAATGATTTTGCCCCTCTATACTTGATTATCCGTCCTAAAAGGGACAGAAGATTTCGTCCCTCTGTACTTCATTATCCTTTCTCAAAGGAACGAAACATCTAGTCCCTCTGCACTTCATGATCCGTCCAAAGGAACGAAAGATTTGGCCCCTCTGCACTTCATGATCAATCCTCAAAGGGACAAAAAATCTCGTCCATCTGCATTGTATGATCCCTCCTAAAAGGGACGAAAGATCTCGTCCCTCTGCACTTCATGATCCGTCCTCAAAGGGACGAAAGATTTTGTCCCTCTGCACTTCATTATCCGTCCTCAAAGGGACGAAACATTTCGTCCCTCTGCACTTCATTACCTGTCCTCAAGGGGACGAAAGATCCCGTTCCTCTCCACTTCATCACATGCCCTCAAGGGGACGAAAGATCCCGTTCCTCTGCACTTCATGATCTGTCCTCAAAAGGACGAAAGATTTTGTCCCTCTGCACTTCATTATCCGTCCTCAAAAGAACGAAAGATTTTGTCCCTCTGCATTTCATGATCCAGCCTCAAAGAGATAAAAAAAAAAATGTCGTCACTCTGCACTTCATGTTCCAGTCTCAAAGGGAATAAACATATTGTATCTTAGCACTTAATGTTTTGGCCAGAAATGTAATAAATCATCAATCACCCCCCCCCCTGTGCTTCATGTGCCATTAGCTTGAGAGTTCTGAAATTAAAGCTTAATCTAATTTTAGTTCCCCTGCAATAAGAATATAAAGTTGATTATGGTGACGTTTTGACTTTCACAAACGCATTGTCAACATTAAGCATCAGTCACATAGAAGCTCTGATTCCACACGATTGCTAGTCCAGTTAAGTCCTCTGTGATCTGAGTTATGTGCCTCTCTTTAAATAGACTTTGTAGGTGTTTCACCAAGATAAGAAAGACTTTACGCACGACTGTACGTTCGACTGGTATCCCTTCTTGCGCGTAATCATTCATAATATTACGCGCATTCAGTGCAAGAAGGGATACCAGTCGAACGGAAAGTCGTGTGTGAAGTCTTTCTTATCTTGAAGAAACACATCCTTGGTGCAGGTTATCGGATAACACTGAGCCATTTAGATACTTGGAACAATCAAAATAGTTTGAGGGTCTTAGCCTCTGCCTAAACTATGACTGTGTTCAGGCAATCCGAAATAAATGCTCACTGAGTCATGTTACCCTCTTTTTTTAGGCAATACACCCATTGCCCTCAATGCCATGATGTTGATGATCATGTCCATAGTGATAATGATAACTATAATGATGAATAATAAGAATATGAACAACGATAGTAATAATGATGATGAAAATACTAATCACAATAATGATAATGATCACACTTTAAGAAAGGGGGAATCGTAATTTCGATTGTACCCAAAAATTTACTTCCAGTTCAAACTAAATAAAAATTCATTGTTCGAAAACATTACTTCTTGTTTAGAAAACTTAGTATTTTCTTTATACATCATGTACTGATCTGCAAGAAGAAAAAAAAATACAACAATTTGAGAGAGTTTATAAACATTTGTTTAAAGTTTAAACAAATTGTTTGAATGAATTTCACAGGTACTGTACCAGATGACGACGACCCAACCACCGATGCACAGGCGTCATATACTTCATCTACCGTCTCTCCGTCTTCTGTTGCCATGGAGATCACAGGTATTTGGGAACAAATTGGTACTGTACAGTATGCTTCCCTTTCAAATTACAATTAGTTTGTCATCAGTGGCAACGTCGTGGTGCGTGGAAGCGTCATGGTGTAGTGGTTTAGACTCCCCTTTCCCCTTTCAATTAGAGGGTCACATGTTCGAAACCGTCCCATGACGTTAATTTCCTTCAGGAAGAAATTCATCAACATTGTGCTGCACTCGACCCAGGATGGTGTTTCACCATGTCGTTCTTAAAGTTACGCGGACTTTAATAAATACTGGACTACGTTAACGGGTGCAAGACGCGAAACATTATTCAGATTAGCACAAGAAATGATACCAGTCGTGCGTAAAGTTGTTCTTTAAGTCATTCGTAACTTGGTGAATATATATATTTATGATATAATATAGTATTTATCACAATCATAACTATATTTGGTGTGACATCGTTAGATTTTAATATTTTTTTTTAAATTTTTGTTTAAATTCTAATTTATATTATCCATCTTGAAATACTGCACGACCCCTTAAAAACCATGTGCTGAAACGGGTTTTTGACTGTGTTGAAATGAATGTTTCAAATCAAATCAAATCAAATTCGTCTAAAACATTTCACGTTGAAAATCATTCCAAGGTGTAAACATTTTGTCAATTGTTGACAGACTGTCCCAGCACTTTCCCACGACAAAGCTGGTATATCGAGTTAACATCGAATCAGTGTTCCTGTTTGTTAACACCAGAAAAACGAATTAGATTTGTATTAATCTAAAACTAAAGTAGAAGGAACGAAAGAAAATTAGCACTGGAATGTGTCATCTCTTACCGTTAGAAGGTCTGCAATTCAAATACTTTTAGTACATTACCCAATGTGAACACTGACTCGATGTTATAAATGGCCTGATTTTAATTTTATAATAATATATCTTTTTACCCAGTGCAGCCACATTCAGCTGTAAGCTAGCTGCTCTTCCAGCGGGCCCTACATAACATAAAGTTACTATTACCCTTCTCCTTTGTTGAATGCCGAGTGCCTAGCAAGAAAGCAGATGGTTCCATTTTATAAGTCTTTGGTATGACTCGGCCGGGGATCGAACCCACAACCTTCCATTTCATGGGGCAGACGCTCTATCAGTGACGCTCTACCACTAAGCCACACATGTTAAACTAAAAAATGGTGTTTACGATTTTCTTGCCAATTTCTTGGCAAATTGTGTATATTTTGGATATATTGTTCTTGAGGTCAGCAACCATTATGGGGTAATTGCGCCGGGCTATACGAGATTTAGCAGCTAAATTGTTGATTGTGCAAGAGAGCAGCATTCGGTCCAGCTATAATCACGTAAATGGCGTTTCAACCCAGTTTTGAACAAGGAATATTGGGCTCGGGGCAAACTTGAAGGAGATCCATGGACCCTTTTTTGACAGCCGGCTTGGAGAAAAAAACCTAGAGATTTACCTTATTAAATTGACCCATTTTTAGCTGAAACGGACCATTTTCTTTGCTGAAGCGCAGGGAGGAAGGGGATGGGGGAGAAGGGAGGGAGAAGGCGAGTGGGGGGGGGGGGGGGGGGTGCAACCCGCAGCCCCGTCTTTCTACGGGTCACACAAGAGACAGTTTTCTGTAATCATCCAATGATTTTATTATTCAATTTTGTCATAATCACCTACATCTTTTATGTATTCCACATTAAACATTTAGTGATTGATATGGGTAATATATATTTTAGGCCCCGGTCACATAGGACCCTGGAAGCAACACGATTCAACACGACTGTTTGTTAATTCACAGTTAACTGCCTCAGAACAAAGAGTCGTGTTGAATCGTGTTGTTTCCGGGGCCCTATGTGACCGGGGCTTTGGGGCTTATTGTGATTGTATTACTATATTAGGTGGTTATTAACTTTCCAATTATTTACAATTTACCTCAAGATTGATATCAATATTACCTTCGTTGTTCCCTTCATCCCCCCTCCTCTTAATCCACCTCTTCTTCCTCTCCTTCCTCTTCTCCTTCTTCTTCGTATCTTTACTAGAACAGCAGTGATGGTTAATAATAGCGAATTTCATTAATTCACAATCAAATAGAATTTACCTTAGGTTAGCTTTCGCCTACTGTTTTCTGCAGGCTTCATCAGACTGGCGTTGACTCGCCGTAGATGGGGTATCGGCAGTCTTATAGTCCGAGAGAATGGGAATGTACGCCGAAGATAATTTGTATTGTCCAACATCACGATTCATAATGTGTTCACGCCCCCCGGTGGATTATCTTCGGCGTACATTCCCATTCTCTCGGACTATAAGACTGCCGATACCCCATCTACGGCGAGTCAACGCCAGTCTGATGAAGCCTGCAGAAAACAGTAGACGAAAGCTCACCTAAGGTAAATTCCATTTGATTGTGAATTAATGAAATTCGCTATTATTATAGATTTAACAATCAGATGAACCTCTTCAAGGAGCAGTGATGGTTGTATTCATATTATATTTCATCGGCCTTTTTTATTAACAAAATTTGGTTTCTAACAATTTGATATCAATTAGGGAGCGACCCATCGACGGATCTGACTGGAATTACCCGGATGGAGGATCCTGTTACAGAAACTGACTCGGTCACAATATCTGTAATTAGCACAAAAGGGACATCGAAACAAACTACCGTTTCCACAGATGAAGAACAAGGTATATGTTCTTCATTATTTTTTCTCGTTTTTTTCAATATAAGCTTGTGACCGAACGTACGTTGCACAGTTGAAATACAAAAGCATATCTACCATTATTCATATCCAACTTCATGCAACAACACTGAATGTCTAGATATAGATGTAATAACATACAGTGATAAGATGGTTTGAGAAGAGGTGGAAGAAAAGATAATAGACGCTTATAACAGGCCAATTTTCAATGGATTTGTCTAGTGACTGTTTATACGGAAATGAGAAAAACAAGTTAAGAACATATTGATTATTCAAAGAAAATATTGAAACAGAAAAATATTTACTCATCAAACACCACAACATAAAGGAAAATATATGCCGATTACGAATCAGTTCACATAACCTTGAAATAGAAACTGGAAGACACCGACGCCCCACAAAATCCCCCCAAATTTAATGCTTTGTAATGAATGTGAAATGGGAAAGGTCGGCGACAAAATTCATATAATACTAGAATGCTCAAGATATACAAAGGAAAGACTCACATTGTTCAAAAACATAAGCAAAAATGATATGAATTTCTTAAACCTAACCCCAAAAGATCAGTTCAATAAGATTATGAAACTTGATAATGACAACTTGATTGCTCTTTCGGTAAATTCATTAAGTCCATAATAAATAGAAGAGGGGAGTTCTAAAACGCAAATGAAATGATGATGTATGTTGATGCTAAACCCTTATGTTATTTAACCTACATGCATATATAGTGTTGTTTCATCAATTGTCTTTAAACCAGTGATATTCTTATCATCTTGTATAATTTGTTTTAGGTAACACCATAGACCTAACCCAAACCCAGTATGTTTATGTTGTTTTTATATTTTCGATATCATGTATATGAATGGTGCTAAAACCCGTATTGACAAAAAGACATTAATGTATTTTTGTTTATGTGAACAGAATGTTGATTTGTTTTATTTTTGATGTCAATGAAGTTTAATAAATCAATTTCAATTTCATGCTTGTGTTTTTCTTCAAATAAAGCAACGAATGAACAGGCGATAGACATTTGGTTTGTATATATATTGCATTATGAATATAACCCTTTAGCAACTTGAATCGCCCGAAACTGCTCCACTTATTACTCGAAACCGTCCGCTATTTTCAACGCGATTGTTTAACCATAGTAACAATTTTCGTGAAGCTATAAATGATAAATGTGGTATTTGTGCATGCAATCCCTATGAAAACAATAAACATGGTGAGAACTATTTTACATCGTCTATAAAGATATAAAATAAGCAGCAACATTGCTACACCAGACTGCTTTATGATGGGGTCACATTAATTCGTATAGTTTTTCTAGAGCATTTAGATCGTCGTACTTAGCAAAATATATTTCTTGAAATACAAAGTTATTTTCTAGAATCTTGGCACAAAATGAGATTAGATGTTTTATGCTTCAAATATATCTAAATATAAAATTAATTCACGAAAGAATCACGGAGATATCACGATATCAAAATTCAAGTGACGAAACAATCGCATCGCTCCACACTGGGAAATGGCGAAAATTGTCAACAAATTGTGTCGTATTAATTCGTAGACCCCGTTTTGCACAAGATTTACCGTAAAATTGCTTCCATCTAAGATGCAAAATTTACAATAGTTTGAACACAGAATATCAAGGAATCGAATGGTATGACTGCTAACTTACAATTTTGATGATTTCTGTTCGAAAATGGGAAGGATTCAGATCAGTGTTGCAAAACCCATGTTTTTCTGCAAATGCAAGCAAATCTGCCGATCTTTTGGCAATATTTTCATTGTTTTTGGTCCTGTTGCTAAGAAAATTTCTAGTTTAGGCAAATAAACAACCCTCTTCACGATGGTGATGTCTTATTTGTAATATTTCATCGATTTTGTAGAAATTCATATGATGTACGAATTAAGATGGGCTAACTAATGTGACAGCACCATACTTAATCTCCCAAGGCTATGCCTTTAATGTTGTTCGTACATTTTTATGCTTATCTTGCAGAAATACCACCTCCTGATAGTGATACACTTGTGATTGCTGCAGTAGCATCAGTATTAGCGATAATTGTTCTTGTAGCGACCTTTGTCATCGTAAAAAAACGCAAGGGTCGCTGTGGCAGGAAGAACACCAGTTCCACTCGAGACTTACCTAAGACACCTGACGATGATAAGGTAGATGAAACATCTTTTGGACCGGGTGGTATAGCAGATCATAGTTACCATGGTTACGACAGACGTGTCCCTTCCCTGGGTGGTGATGTCTATACCGTGCAGGAAGACGACTATGAAGAGATAGCAGATGCCGAAGATCCACCGCCAATTGTACACGAAGAAAGTCGCATCAGCTACATTAATGAACCAACAAAGCCTGGACAATACAAAAGGCAAAATCTTTCGCACTCCTACATGGATTTAGAAAAAAGGGATCACGATGCGCAAAGAGATCACATTGAAATTCATGAGGATGCAGATAACCCTGGATACATCAAAGTGGAGTAAGGCATCACAGGATTAGGATTTATGCTGCGTTCTTCAGAAACTTCTGTGACTGTCGTTATCACGCATTACTCCAATATTCATTAGGGGGTGTTGTTGAAAATCAACTGCAAATCAACTGCAACTTAGCAAAGTGTAACACGCATTTTCATTCGCGCATGGCATGCGCATTTAACAAGAAGCGCATGATACAATGATTTTGATTGGCACATTCTGATCAACACAACTTTCAATCAATTGAAACTTTTGAACAAAACCCTCCTATATAACGCATACAGGGAAACCCACCCCTAGAATTATGTAGTGCTCATAGAATGTAAAAAAATCAGAACAGACTATCGGACAAACCGTTCAAAAGTTGTGAGTTATAACGTTTCCTGCTGCTTATGGGAGTCTGTGAGATATGAAGAATTGAAGGAATCTTTGACGTCATGTTGGACAACTCCTCTTTCCCTATCTATACTAAATTTCACATTTCTTCTTTTTTCAGATATGTCAGCAAAATTATTGTTTTTTCGCATTCATATGGAATGCCTTAATTGATTCTGCATGCATCTTTGAAAGAAGCATGTTGCAGAAAAAAAAAAAAATTCCTCTGATCATTCATCATTAAATAATGAATTCTAAAAAGATTCTTATATGGGGAGTGCGTCTTACAAGCTCTGCTTTTTTGCTGCACATCCATCCATTTTGAAATCATAAATGCTCGGTCGCCTAAATCAATTATTGATTTGTAAACAGTTATCATGTAAACATTTTGTACGCGATTTTCCTTTGTAACTTTGTTCAATTTAGGTCTGCTCAATATTGGTCACAGTTCGAAATGTAAATAAAACTAATCAATCAATCGAGAGCACGATAATTCTAGCGGTGGTTTTCCTAAACAGTCGACAGCTCTAAGACTAGAAAGCCTCATAAACACAACAACAACATGAACAAAATAATCCTTTTGAAAGTGGCATAATTTTTTTTAACTGGAGGGGGGGGGGGTGAGGTTGCAGGAGTTAAATTTGGCAAGGATGATAAAAAAAAGATTCAACTGCCTAGGCAGCCTGTCTTTATGTGAACTTGTTTATGCTAATGAAGTTTCATAAATAGAATTCCCAAATGTCCATTATGGTTGAGCAAGTTATGTATGAGTGTACATTGCTGTTGATACACGGGTGAGAACCCTCTTCAATTGATGCTCTTGCATTCATCAAGCTGTTTTAGGGGCGGTGATGCCCAAACGTTATTAAGAGGTTAACCGGCTCCCTGGCCTATTTCTAAGCAATCATTTATTTCATATAAGATATAATTATATCGAGGTGCATGTAATTATAATGTTATATGTTTGCTTGTCAGTTACTCAGTCAAAAGCATTCATCCCGACCAATATATAATAAACATGATAAATGAACCTAAATGTTTTATTTGTCTAAACGAATAGCTTATAAATGAAAACCATCTTCTCTTTTTCATCTTTTCAAGTCATCTTCCGCGCATTCGAAGTCTTTTGTATAAGAAATGATAGCATTATAACTGATGCGCACTTTTTGTATATAATATTGGAATATTGGAATATTATATCTGTTGTTTTGTGCTTGAAAAAAAATATGTAAACCAATTTCACGAAACCTAATTGCCTAACTTTTTGTAATACATTTCAATGAAATGTCCTTTTCGCTGTTCTTGGACATATTGCACTGCAATTCTTTAGGGGTTTTTTTTTGGTTGTGTTTCGTTTACAGAAAGTGTTCCCTAATATCTTATGTTGCTGGTTTGCCCAACTCGAACGGGGGAGCAGTGGCTCCCTCTTTCAACAGTTTTCTCGATCGTTTCGCCTTTCGAAAACTTCATTTTCATTATACGTATTCTTGTATGTGTATCTGCAATTCTGCCATTAGGTCACGAAAGAAAATTTTAAACCGTTTTAAATAAATTCCTAAATAAATAAATAAATGAATAACGCGGCTAACTGACCTTTTTATTTCAAGTATCTCGCAACTCTTAATCCATTGGCTACTGGAACCGGATTGTCCATGCACGGAGTTTATGTAAATTACAGAATTCAGTAGTGAATGGGTTAAGGTATGGTCACACCGGCCGAGCGGAGCCTTGGCGGTCCTTTAGCGGAGACAAAAATTCATTACCGCTCGTAACCGTTTACCATCGCTAAACATCAACTAGTGCACCGCTGGATCAGCTCTCCAAGCTGTCATGGTCCCTAGTTCCGCTCCAAAATGCAAAAGGTTTTGAGCCGCACAAAAGATTGCGAGCGATAAGGAGAGGGCAATTTCCGCTCTGGCAAAGTTCCCCACCGCTAAAACACCGCCCAGGCACCGCAAGACGCAAGTTTGTGGCCGCTTGGATCCGCTCAGTCAACGCAGAGCGACATCATGCACACGCGTGCTTTGGTTCGCCGGAAGTTTAACCCAAAAGCCACGCCCCACTTTGGGTCGTCTTTGAAAAGATGAATCTGTACAATGGTTAGGGTCTTATATAGGGATCCGAGGATTGCATGGAATTTTATTTTTTGAATTCCATTGTGTGAAGTACACTGCGTAGCACCTGGGAAATATTCCAGCTGCCACGACAGTGCATTCACACAAACGAATTTTAAAGTGATTAAAATTCCGTTGCGCTATATGCGATTGCTTTGTTGTTTGGGGTCTCAGTGGGAAGCAATGCAGATTTCTGCGTTGGCCTAGCGGATCCAAGCGTCCACCAACCACTGTCTAGCGGTACCAGGGCAGTGTTGGAGCGGCCATGAACTTTGCCAGAGCGGTAAGTCCCCTCGCTTCTTTCCGCTCGCAATATTTTGTGCAGCTCAAAACTTTCAGAGCGGTAGGAGGGACCATAAGCGGTGGTCGAGCGGAAACCTGCGTTGACTTAGCGGAGGCGAACTTATGTTAAACGGCGGTGAACGGTACCGAGCGGTGATGAATTCTTGTCACCGCCCAGGACAGCTATTTAGCACCGCCCATCCGATATGACAAGGCTATAGAAAAAGCGGTGATAGATGGGCGGAGGTAAGCGTTTTACAAAAGAGATCAATTGTTCTACCCACTTTGTGAGCGGTGACGAGCGTTGCCGAAATTAAATCCCCAATTCTTTCCGCTAAAGGACCGCTAAAGCTCCGCTCCGCCGGTGTGACCACACCTTAAAGAGCGTGTTGAAGGAAATCAGACCTACCGTTACGACGTTATGCAACGTGTTATTCACGCATGTCAGCCTCAAAACCACTCCAAAACGTGATTTACGTCACGAAAGCACCATCGACGGCAGAGAACTCCCAAAATATTCCGGCCAACTAGGAGAATAACAAGCAACCCCGAGTGATAAATGAACAGTGATGAAGGAGTATTTTTTTCACTCAAAAGGTAGTAATTCAGAAGTAAAAATTAAGTATGATTTTATTGGTTAATCGCCAAATATTTCCTCTCAATGAATGCTGCACGCAACGTCTAGAACAGCTCGTTAAAACTGAACAGACTGTGCAAGAAATCAGGGGTCGATTGCTCGAAATGGTCTCAGCTATCCTCCTCCTGCTAAGGCGTTTTGAATTCTTGCGCCATCCTCGTAACATAGACATTAGCGTTGATACGACTACGTTAAGAGGGTGGCACAAGAACTTAAGACGCCTTAGCATGAAGAGGATAGCTAAGACTATTTCGTGCAATTAGCCCCAGGGTGTTGCTCCATTAGCATGATTAGCGGCTATAATTGTGTCATCAGTAATAGTAATATTTCTGTTTGTGTGGGGTTTTTTCGATCTTGCTTTCATTATATCCTGTCATATTGTGTTGAAATAAACATAAACGAATGGAAATAAATGTATATAATAAATGTATATTCTTTCAATTGACTTCCATATTATTACTATAATTATTCATTTTTATACAAGTATAGTAGAAAATGCATCAAACATATTGTATTGTTTGTAGTGATATGCTATATGTTATGCAATAGCTTTTATGTTACACAGTGAGTACATTTTGAGGAAGAGGATAGGAGAACTTTCCTCAGTACAAATAAAGATGGTACGTATGGGTACCAAATAACTGATTATGTTTTTTTTTGTTCTGCAACATTAATGAATAAATATCACGAAGTGAAAAGATAATCTTATGCGCATTATTAAATATTTCTAAGTCTATATTCCGAGGGATATACACTCTACAATCCCTGCATTTAGGTAGAGCCTTCTGTATCAAGTCACATCGTTGTTGTTGCCATTTTATTTCAATTGAGGAATAAGACAATTATCATCCGATACTTTCATTATTTTATTAAGTACCTCATGATCTGATGATAATGCATAAATGAGCTATTCTTTATATCATGATTTTATTTGTGTTTAGTAATTATTATACTTGATTGGATTGGAAATGAAAGAAACATTAACCGCACTTAGAATGAACTGACATAATTTTGAGTAATTAACATGATTAAACACCATGAGTGCCCAACTGAAGCGAGGATCGGCGCTATACAAGAGGCCATCATCATGGTTTTCTTACTCCTCTTCATATTTGCATGGAATTACTTTGCCCTGCAGAACCATTGATTAAGCTAGCCTAATAGGCGGGTTTACTTATATATTCAAATTTATGTGCGTTTAACGTAGTTACGTAATATCCCATGGACCGGTTGATAACAATAAGACTACAATACTTGGAATCCAGTTTGCATACATTACTTGTTGCTATGTCGGGCAAGCCTCGGACAAGCTTTCGGGTTGCCAAGAATAACCTTTGTGTAAGAGGTATGCATAAAATTTGCATCTATTAGTAAACCTATTGCCACTTATGTTTGTTTTGATTTCATGTACATGTATTTTAAAAAGATCAGATCATAGGTCAGCATTTCTATCCTTTGCTTCAACGCAAGTTCGGAGTTAAAGCCTGTAATATCTATAAATGTGCCTATTTGTATGTATAAACCACTCTAAATGTGTGTATGTATCGAATATTATTAACAATTGATGGACAATCTTGTTTCACAGTTTCTTCAGTCACCCATCTTTTCGTGTATTCTTACAACACAGTACTTTCTATATTTTCAAAATAGTTTTGCACATAAATTAATTAAAAGGAGATAAAAACTATTCACTAATTGAAGATAAAGTGCCAACCCACAATCATGACAATAAATTATGTAAAAGCGTTGTTTTCCTCAAGCAATATTTGATTAATCTAAATTAATGGTAATGATTTTCCACTGAAATTGGTCTTATTTTTTTTTAAAGTACATTTTCATACATCTATTCTGAATTTCTAGTGTAGTGTGTATATTGAAAATAAAAATCGTAAATATCGATAGATAGATAGATAGATAGATAAATTGTTTATTGAATAAAAATCATTGCAGCTATTAGCTGAATTGTGATTTAAATTTACAAAGTAAAACATAAATAATATACAACATTGATAAAATGACATGTTAAGTATAAAAATGGTGAGAGGTACAAGGTAAATGG